>JAGVVM010004933.1:0-30495 GCA_019149425.1 Psidium friedrichsthalianum | reverse complement strand
TTATCTTCCAGTTTGTTTCTAGAGACCCTTCGGGTTTTGTTGCTCAGGGGGAGTCTGGAGGACTAGTTTGCAAGTTAAAAAAATCTTTGTATGGGTTGAAGCAATCTCCCACGGGCATGGTTTGGAAGATTTTCTGAGGCTGTCATTCTCTTTGGGCTGCCTAGATGTGGTAATGATCATTCTTTATTTTACAGACAGACATGTGAAGTAAGTTATTCTTGATTGTATATGTGGATGATATTATTATCACGGGAGATGATTTGGGTTGGTATATCTGAACTGAAAGTGTAATCTTCAGAAACAATTTCAGACACAAGGATTTAGGAAAGTTGAAGTACTTCTTATGATTGAAGTGGCACAGTCACAGAAAGGAATCGTTCTGTCACAGAGAAAATATGTCCTGGATTTACTTACTGAGATAGGTATGTGGGATCAAAACCTTTTGATTCACCTATGGAACAAGGAGTTAAGCTAGTTGCTGAGGGAGGGGAACTCTTGATAATCCTGAAAGATATAGAAGATTAGAGGGAAACTGAATTACTCTCACAGTTACTCGGACCAAGATATTGCCTTTCCAGTTAGTGTGGTGAGTCAGTTTTTGTCTTCCCCTCGTACATCTCATTGGATGCGTAATTCGAATTTTGAGATACTTAAAGAAGACTCCAGGAAAAGGAATTGTTATCAAAACCATGGTCATAGTAGAATTGAAGGGTTTCTGATGCTGATTGGGCAGGGTCCCCAGATGATAGAGATCAACTACTGGCTATTGTACATTGGTTGGAGGAAATCTGGTGTCATGGAAGAGTAAGAAGCAGAGTGTGTTGCTCGCTCCAGTGCTGAGTCAGAGTATAGAGCTATGGCACAAGTAACATGTGATTAGTGTGGATTAAGCAGTTATGACTGAGCTAGGCTTGAAAGCTTCAATTCTATGTCTTTGTGGTGTGATAATAAGGCTGCAGTACATATAGCTTCCAATCCGTGTTTCCATGAGAGAACAAAACACATTGAGGTTGCATTGTCATTTTATTCGAGAAAAACTGCAAAGTGGAATGATTGTCCCCAGTTAATGTTAGAACTGGTGAACAACTTGCAGACATTTTTACTAACCTTTGGGTTGTGGGAGGATAGAACATATTTGTAACAAGCTAGGCCTGATTGATATCTATGCTCCAGCTTGAGGGGGAGTGTTAGTAGCATAAAGGGCAAAGTTGTATTTTGTCTTAGGGTCTCTTAGGGTTTGGGTTACTAATAGTATAAGTGCATTATTATTGAATAAGATCTGTGTCTTTTCTCTCAATATTCACACCAGTGTCAGTGCATCATCCTCATGGGATGGATATAAAACCCCCATTGTTACTCTACCTTTGCTTCTCACACATATAAAGAAGCTAGCGCTAATCCTCAATGGCAGCAAGCATTGTCATGAGTTGCGTGTCCTAAGACAAATCTCATACATGGATTGGTTGATTAAAACAGAGCTACATGGGATTGTCCTGTAAGTCCGTTGTCGGTTGTAGATGGGTATGCAAGATTCAAACAGAGGTAGATGGTATTGTGGACTGTTATAAAGCTCGTCTAGTGGCAATGGGCTTTACTCAGGAATATGGAATTGGCTATGAGACTTTTGCTCTTGTTGCATGCTTTACTTCTGTCCGCAGTCTTATTGCTGTTGCCGCGGTTAAGCATTGGCCTTTGGCTCTAGATGGATGTTAAAAATGTGTTTTTGAATGGAGATTTACTCAAGAAGTTCAATATGGTGCCTCCCTTGGATTCGTTTTTCAAACAAAGTGTGTCGATTACGCCGTGCATTATATGGCTTGAAAGGAGCTCCTTGTGCTTTGTATTCCAAATTTTGTGCAACCATGGAATCTCTCGGCTTCAAATTCTTCTCTATGACTGCTCTCTTTGTTCAACGTGCTTTTCGCAGGTATATTATGCTGTTCTTGTTTGTGGATAACATGATCATTACTGGTGATAATCATATTGGTATTTCAAACTCAAGCGATATTAAATTAACAGTTTGAAGTGAAAGAATCTCGAGACGACTCATTTATTTAGGCTTGGAGGTTACTTCAAACTCTTTGGTTATTGTCTTTTTTAAGCTAAATATGCCACCAATCTCTTCTTCTCGAGTTGAAATCACTGATGAAAAAGTCGCTCCTACTCCTATTGAGACCCAGTGCCAAGTTTGACGCTAAAGATGGAACTTCTCTTTCGAATCCTACACTCTATTGACAGTTGGTAGGCAATCTTATATATCTCACTGTTACTCATCCCGACATTGCTCATGCCATTCATATTGTCAGTTAGTTCATGATAGAGCCATGAATAACTCATTTTGCTACAATCCTTTACATTCTTCGCTACAATCCTTTACATTCTTCGCTACGTCAAGGGGCCCTTATGTCATGGTCCTTCACTATTCTGTTAATTCAACCTTGGAGTTGACAACTTATTCTGATGCTAACTAGGTTGATGACCTCTAGTATCATCGTTCCAATATAGGCTATTGCTTTTTTCTTGGTAATTCCCCTTATTTCATGGAATAGTAAGAAACAAACCACTGTTGCTCACTTTAGTACGAAAAGCAAAATATTGCGCTCTTGATGGTACAACAGTATAACTATTATAGTTGGCGATGGCTATTAGAAGACATGTTTATCATAGTGAAGGAACAACTATTTATTGTGATAACCAGAGTGCTATGCAAATAGCACACAATGATGTTTTTCATGAACGCACTAAATATATTGAAATAAACTATTATTTCATATGGAATCGTGTGTGTAATGGCATTGTACGACTTCTCTCCACTTCAATTGTTGACCAGATTGCTGATATTTTCACTAAGGCACATCTATTGGGCATTATTCGGATCTCTTATCCAAACTCCAATTGACTTCTTTGAAGCCACATTGAGTTTGAAGGGGAATGTTAGAGATTATTGATAGATATAAAAAGATATCTGGATGCTATAAATAGGTTCTTATACTCTTTGTTTAGAATATATAGAATGATATTTTTTTTATTACTTTAAGTAAACGAATGAAGAGATACATCCATTATGACACAAATGCTAGATAGTGCCATTTGGTAATAATTGAAACCAATAGGTCATTGCTACTAATAGGAAAAAAATAGGTAGGAGGATTTGTAACCCAAAAGGGTCATTCCTAAAAATGATAGATTGCATCGCCAAACATGCTATTATGACAAGTACATCATCATATTTAGTCAAGCAAAAAATTTCACCTTAAGCAGAAAAGACACCACTACAAGAATATAGATTTATTGTTCTTCGCACGATCACCTAAAGGTCTGTATGGTAACTATTATAGTTCTTTGATTTGTTTTTGGAAAAAAATGATGAGAATCATGTTTGGTATGTTAGGAGTATGCCCTAAAACAACCATGTAATGGTCACATGTATGACATAAATATTGTACTATCGATATTATATTAATGGCAAGACGCATGTTTATTCATCTTGTCCCTTTATTTTAGATGAATAAAGTCCATTAGATCAGTTGAAACTGATACCCATTCTTGAGGTGTCAAGAATATATGTGACGGGTCATCAGTTGATCTCTGATTTTTAAATTGGTTCATGGTTGAAGGATTGTGGATTGGGCATCCACGAGCCGGTTGAGACCAATGTGTTCGTAGTCTCGCTATTGAGCATTGGATGCCCAATGGGGATGACGAGTCACAAGTTATCGGACGTTAAATGTCTAAACTGGAACATAGGTGTTCGTATCGAAACGAGTTCGATCGAATCCACTCAACATGACGAAAGAACGATTGACTAACATGGAACTTCATGCTTGGTCAATGTCTCAATCGCTCTTGGCTTTAGTGTGTTAATGGTCCTTCAGACTTGAGCCGCGATGCTGGCTTGTATATGGATGACTGTGGTTCACTGATACGATATTAGCCGATCATTGATTCGCCTTTGTGCATGATGGTCACAATCCTCCATATACGAAGTCATAGGCGTGGCAACAGCCGGGATCCGTCTCCTCCTTATTAGATGAGATTGATGTCCTATGTGATCTATGCGTGACGGTGCATCAGAAAGTCCTTGGCTAAGCAGAAGTCGAGAGGAGTCTCGCCGAGTGCACGTCAGATAGATTTGTGCATATGATTGAATCTGTGGGTTTGACTCAGATATCTATGGCCCTCATTCGATCGGGACATGGTAAGATAGAAGGACCGAATAACACCGAACTGAGGCCAACAGGTTCACTTTGTCCTCGTATTTCATTTTGACTGGGTAACCGTGATATGTTGCTAGACGTCACTCACGGTTGTGGGATCTAAGAATTGATTTGGGACGATCAATTCCTTGAGGAATCTCACTGCCAGTTTAGGGGTGAACTTAGGGGTGTCACACGCTTTAACCGATATCTGGCAACATTCATAACGAAGACGGGATCGCAAGAATGCGATCGGACTATTTGGATAGTCAAAAGGAGTTAAAACGAATTGGATTTGTTTCCTCATTCTAAAGCACACTAAAGGACGAAATTGATGACACAAGCATGACATTATGATGATGTCATGGATGATGTAATGGTTACATCATGCCTGCATCATCATTGGATAAGGTTTGTTATCTAAAAAAAGGATAAGAAAGGTTATCCCCTAGAAAGTCAAAAGTAGGATAGAATTTTATTTATTGTTTGACAGAGGCGTTTGGCACATCAAACGACGTGATTTGATCACGAAACTTAAGAGACATCAAGCCTAGAATGTCTAGAGCTCGTGGATGAACATCGCCCCCCAAAACGACGCCGTTTGACCCGCTCAAATGGGCAGCCACGACTGGCCAACGAGCTGGTCAAAGGCGGCAAAATTGCTGCCTTTGACCACCGCTCCATGGGGCGGTGCCACGTGGCTGGTCAAAAGGCGGCAACTTGCCACCTTTGACCAACAACCAGTTGCCACGTGGCCAGCTGGTAGCCCATGTGATGGCCTCCCATTGGCCGCTACGTGAGGCAATTTTTTGGGGGGCGGTTTATACCTCCCTCCCCCTCATTCTCTCCCTTTCTCTAATCCTCTATAAATAGAGGTGAGAGCCCTAAGATTAAAAGGTTAGAAACTTGTGAGTGTCACATATATACATGCCGGATTTCATGAGAAAGTGAGCTCAAGAATCAATCGATTCGGATACACAAAAGTTGTGTTTCCGTTGGTTGAAAACGAAGGCTCGGATTGAGACGCTGCAAGGATTACTAGCATAATCCGAGGGCCGTTTCTCCAAATCTCCATCTTCAAGGTCGCACGGGTGTTGGGGCATGTCTGAACTAGAGGCTTGACACCTCTTGGGCTCGAGGACAAAGAAGCAGAACCGGATTCAACCTCTGTTATTCTAGGTACGTTTCTAAACTTGTTTAGAACGTTTGATTTTCGATAAAATATATGAGGATTTCTAAGATGATCTAGGGTGATGTTTGAATTTATTTTCTTTCGTTGCGTGTATGACATGTTTTTATGAATGTGACGAGCGCTCAGGATCGCTAGAAACCTAACATGGTAATGTAAACGATTCCGATTTTGATTCTGTTTTGAAAATAATTTTGGAGCAAAAATAAGAATAAAAAAAGTTGATTATGAAAAAAGAATCACTTTGAGAATCACAAAACAGAATAAAGTACCACATCTCTCACTTTTCTCTTTCAACTATTACTTCACTTTTTCCTCAATCTAAATAGCACAAGGTCTCATTTTCATAGGAAAATATATAAAATATAAATAAAAATAAAAAATTGGAAATATTCTAAAAATCAGAAAATTTTTGAAATCCTAAAAATAGAAAAGCTTAGATTTAGGTTAGCTTGATCTCATTTTCATAAATTAGATATAGATTTTCTAGATTTCATGATTTTTTTTTTCTTTTTTAGGAAACTCATAACCACATTCTCTAAGCTCCTAGGGCTTCATTTGAGTTTTATGATGCGATTTATCAATGCCGTAATCCTTAATTATGTACTTGATTTTATTAGTTGTGATTTGCCCAGGTTTATGCACTTTAGACTTAGTTTAGTTTTAGCAAATTTTGAAAAAAGACAAAAATAACCAGTATAACACATAACAAGTTTCGTTCTTGAGTTTTGGATTAATTAAGATTGAGATTTGATTTTCTAGAACTAAAAATGCACACCTATGTAGCGCAGTGCAACGTATTTTTTCTTGTAGAAACAAGGATGTTACTTGTGTCGGTTGTCCGCTTGCTCAAAAGAGTTGGATAAAACCCTGCAATAAATGGGGAAAATGACTTGTGATGATGCTTAATATTTATTTTTATATTTCAATGTGTTATATAAGAAAATCAATATGAATTAATTTTTGATTAAGATGAAATGGAGGATGAAATTTCACAAAGTAATTACATAATTTTTTTGACTCAAATGACAAAAATTGGGAAGGGAAATTATTCTCGAGAATAGAAATTATGTGTAGTTACAAAATGCGTTTTTGTTCTAAGAACATAAATTCTATGCAATTACAAAATGCGTTTTAATTATATAAAAATTATGCATGGAACAGAATCAGAAAAAATCATTTTAATAAAAATTACTTTTTAGAATCAAATGATTGTCATACAGACCCTATGAAACCTTAACACATTTTGTGTGTGTGTTGGTGTCGGACGCGTGTCGATTTCCAATACGCGATCAACGTGTGTCAAACTCCCGACATGCATCTTAAAGAGGCTTTTCACTAAAAAAATTAATTTAAACTACAAGCTTCATGTTAGCCAAGTAGTCAAGAGAGAAATAAACTTCTATGTCTTATTATTGGCATCTTAAAGAGCCATCTTGCTTGTTATCCTCGCGAAGAAATCAATGTGGGACTCATTCCTTCAAATTGTAATCATTCCTTCAACTTGTAAGCCTCCAAATCTCATCCGTGACTTCTTAAAGATGTTTTATGTTTATCTCTCTCCCTCACCACCAATGCGGGATTCCTGAATGCATCTTCTCAAGTCATTTTACTTTTGTTTCTTTCCCTCAACGCTAATGTGGGAACAATTTAGGCTTTTTTTTTTGTGATTTTGAATCAAATTAATTTGATTGGGATAATCATAAAAATGATAATCTATCATGTATATATAAAAATATATATTTAATATACAATATGTCTAAACGTGTCAGACTTCTCTGTTGTTTTGAAATGACATTTCGATGTATTGTGTTGTGAAGTATGTCGTTTCGTGTTGTATCGCGTATTGCATGTTAGTGTCGGTTCTACTTAGATGATCACAAACTTGATCTCAATCACACGTGTCTTGTCCGGGGAGAGAGAAGCCAAAAAAAAATTGCTGCTTCGGGTTAGAGAGGCCGACTTGGGTTCACATGGAGTGGTGGTGGGGGCTTCGGTGTTGCATGTTAATGGCAGTTGGCAAAAAGCAAATTATCAGGCTCTCCATATGGTGTAGATAAGTGAATATTATATGCAATTGAAAGGCGGCACACGAAGATATCTACATAATGATCTCTCCTGATAATCCCACTTCCGCCTTAATTAACCTTAGATAGACGAGTGAAGAATGGTCCTGGCACGTGCTCATGTATGAGCGAAGCCCGTATCCGAGGTGTCTCCCGACATTTCGACGCGAGAGATCTCGAATTAGCACGACTAGGCCCGTAAAATGGGCGGGTCGGTTCGAAAATGATTCGACCCAAATACTCATTTTTATGTAAATGCAAATTTAAAGACACATACCATACCTATATTCCTAAAACACTTCATATTTAACACAATTTAGAAAAAGTTATACCCAAGCTAATACGAAAGTGCATAGTGAATGAGCGTGAGATCGAGTAAGGGCGAGATAGAATGAAGAGAGAGCTAGAACGAGGCGGTCTAAGTGAGTTGAGTGTTGTGGTCGAGCAGCTTTTGCTACGAAATGATGAAATGAAGGGTTCATTTGAATTAAGAAATTAGACAAGGGGTAAAAGTCAAGTGGGAGATTAGAGAAGGAGATCATCATGACCAGTTTGGTCCACCACTTCGTCCGGGGTGCATCCATACCGTTCCAACCCAGAATTCAGTTGGAGCCCAATCCCACCATTTTGAGATTATTAACCCACACCGATTTGAATGGCTATATGCCTCCACCCAAGAGAGTGAGTTTCTTTTGGGAAAAAACAAAAGTGAAACGATTCATTTTACCGAATAAGGAAAATATTGACATCAAAATCAACTGGTTGAGCATGCAGCTTTATAAAAACAAATCAATATGCAAGCTTCCTTTTGTTTCACAAAAAATTAAATAATTTGAGAAATATATTTTTTAGCACGATCGCTTGTATTGCTTCTAAAAATTAAATGAACAAAAAATCCATTGTCCACACAAATATTTGGATTTATATGTGTCGATTATAAAATTAAATTTCATCGACTAATTATTTCAAGCGATATATACCATTAATCACGATTGATTTTCGGACTAAAATTTCTCATGTCCTCTTCTGCATATCATTGGATTCATTGGTGACCAGTGACGAATTTGATTTTTTGTGTGTATTTTTATACCCTTTTTAAGGAAGAAATTTCATGGCAAAATCTAATTATTTGAGGCATGCTGATATAGAGATTTTGAGAATATGAAGCAGAAACTTGGTTTGCCATTGAGGCAAAATGTGAATACGCATGGATTTTGTGTATGTATCTGGTATTCCGGCATAAAGTCAAATTCAAATTTGATTTGGCATTCTATTTTGTGAGGGAGTCACAGCTTGCAATAAAATGCCTGCTCAACTTTTGTAGTTTTTGTCCAAAAATAAAATAAAATAAAACTTTTGTAGTTTGCGCTGATAAGTGTGATGATATTTGTTACCTATTAAGCTGAGAAGACAACCATCATTAAGGCTTCATTTATTTTGCAAAAAAATAAATAATTAAAAATATTTTTAAAAAATAATGGATTGTATCACTTGAAATAATTAATCAATAAAAAATATTTTCATTGTCAATAATAATTTATGTCTAAATATTTTCAATGATGATGAAAATATTTTTCGTTTATTAACTTTATAAGAGATCATTTTTTTAAAAAAATTTCAGATTATTCATTTTTTGAGAAATAAACATAGCCTTAAAATCTAGTTTTGGTCATATTATAATTACTTTTCTGTCTCCTTTTAGGTGCGTCCTCGTTAGTGCTTCATGTTGTGGAAGGACTACTTCCGTATACCCGAACGAAGAATAAGAAGAGAAATCATTCATCACATCTCGACCGTTTTGAATACTCGGAAAAATACAAAAGCTTTTCAACTTCTCTTGAAAAAAAGAGAGTAGATCGTTAGAAAGTTCAATCCGAATACTTAAACTCATAAGTGGAAGGAAACAGTACATAAAAACTCCTGGACAAGCGATCTGGGCTGCTTCAACACACAATTTTTTTTTTCTTTGCGTCCAACCCAATTTGCTTATGAGAATAACTATACAAATTTGTGTTCAACTGGTATATCTTCTGTAGTTTTTTTTCCCCTGATCTAGAATTAAATCTAGATTTTGGCGCTCTTCTATCCAAATTTAGATATAGATCTGGGATTTACAAAGTGTTTTTTTTTTTTGTGTTCTTTCAACCTTTTGGTGTTGTTATGTTCTCTATACAATAATGGTGCTGGGGACGCCGAACCTAGTGTGCATCGCCTTTTAAAAAAACCATAGTTACTTGAGAGAGATTTCTCAGCATATGGTCGTCACTGATGTTGATTCGAGATTCGGTGATTGGCTCCCGTTTTTTTTTTTTGGTAAAGTACGAATTGAATTAACTTCCAAAAACGCTAATACAAAGAGCAAGCCTACCACAAACCTCGTACCCAAAGAGACATGTGCAGATGTCACAGAGGGTGCGAAGGTGTAGAGGCCATCAGCAAAGAACAACAACAAAAACAGCCAAGGCCTAGGCTAATGAATAACTAGCCGGCCAAAGAAAATAGTGAGCAATCGGGCAACCGAGCGCCCTGAACAGAACAACCTAAAACAGAGGGTCACAACAGCAACAAAACAGCCCGAACTAAAAGGAAACTAAGCAAAGATATCAAGAGGTAAGTCCCAACGACGCTGGACATTCCTATTGCAAGGGGAATCCTCGATCGGTTTAAGGGATGAAGCCTTGTCCTTCACCGCCTTGATGAGGTGTTTTTCAAGTGCCGGCAAGAAGAGCTTGTGGTTGCGGAAAAGGATATTGTTCCTCTCCATCCAAATAATGTTGCACAATGCCGCAAAGGAAAAACGGGCAATCTTATGGTGAAATAGCTGGCCACCGAAAGCTTTAGCAGCCCACCGTAGGGTCTCAGACTGGCCCTTATTCCTCCAAACTAGATTGTTTCTAGTTGCCCAGAAGCGAGCCAAACTTGCTGTGATCCTGCACCCGAAAAAAAGATGGTCACTGGAGTCGGGTCTGAGGCGACAGAAAGCACAGGATCCATCCTCAATTCTGCGATAGGTGAGGAGAACAATCTGAGTCGGGAGTCTATTCAGCAATATGATCCAAAGAAGAAACGCATGCCGGGGAGCAATACAACGATCCCATACAAAAGAGTGCCAAGTGACAGTAGGCCCCCGATTCTGAATAGCATCCCAAGCAGAGGCTACCGAGAAGACACCTGAGTGGTGTTCCAGCCACAGCAGACGATCGGGAGTCCCCGGGACCAGAGTAGGGGCAGTTTCCAGCCAAGAGCAGAAAGTAGTATAAGCACTAGAGGGTGGCGGAGCAGAGGACAGGAAGTCAGCCACAGCAGCTTCCCTCGGGATACCAGAACAATAGATCGCCCTATCAGAGAAAAGCTTGAACAACGGGCCCCGGGGATGCCAATTATCGAACCAAAATGATACCAATTTTCCATTCCCGATGCGCCAACGAAAACTCGCTTCAAAGTTACCGCGAAGATCCAAGATCTTCTTCCAAGCCCAAGAGCAAAACGTCGGCTTACGAACAACCCAGAATGAGTCATTTTTGTGTGATTGGCTCCCGTTTGCGCTTTGATACTACAATAAATCCATTTTTGTGGAATGAGTCATTTTCTACAGAGTGTATCAAGTTGATTCATTTTTCAGATTTACTTATTTTAGTTGTTTTGTGGGATTTACATATCTATCTTGAAATTATGTAGCTCTCTTTCATATGAAATGAAGATTTTCATTTAAAAAAAAAGTCACAATTATCAGCATTGCCATGAGTAATTTTGTTAGGCATATGCCTGCACAAATTCAACTTGGACATTCACTTAATTAGCATATTTTCTGTTGGCAATCCCTCTATATTGAGGGACATGGGTGTATCCTAAACTCGATTTCACCTATTTCCTTAAAGCAGCAATCGAAAATCAAAAGGACACCAAATCTAAGTTTTAAAGCACTTACCTTGCCAAAAAACGACGTACTGGCATTAATTCATACAAAATTTCTATAACAATAGATATATTGTGTAACATAAGATTTGGATACGATACATCTTTGTTCAACTGGAAAAATTATCCAAAAAGTCTAAAATTTATTGCACTTTTACCAATCCTGTTATAAAACTTTTCATTTTTTCACTTCTAATTTTTGAGTCTTAAATTTTTTAATATTTTGCCAATTGAGTCAATCTAATCAATTTTGACCAGAAATTACTTACGTAGACATTGGCTATTCTATGTGGCATGATCGACATTGATGTAAATAATTTTCAATATTTTTTTTTCTTTACTAATTATTTATTATTTATTTCTTCTCTCTCTCTCTCTCTCTCTCTCTCTCTCTCTCACCTTTGTCACCATCGTCAACCCTCGTAAAGGGCCGGTAGAGTTCATTGGCCTCAAGTGAGGGCCACCATCGCTTGGGCTAGTGAGGGCAAGGAGTGTCCTTGCCCAAGGTCAGTGAGGGAGGCCATTGTCTGAGGGTAATGACCTCTGCTAGCCATCGACAAGGCATTAATAGTGGCCAGTGAAATTGATTAGATGAACTGAATTGGCAAAACACGAAAAGATTCATATCTCAATTGGTAAAATTAAAAGATTTTGGACTAAATTAATAAAAATATAATAGATTTAAGGCGTTTTGAATAATTTTTCCTCGTTCAACTTTATCACCCCCCAAAAAAAAAACCTTCATCAGCAATAGCCAAAGATTTAGGACTAACGAGACAAAACTACATTATTAAACATGAAAGCCCAAACTTGAGCAGACCGTCGGATTTTGAAATATGTAGATAAAAGAGAGAGAGAGAGAGAGAGAGAGAGAGAGAGAGAGAGATTAGACCCACGTGCGTCAGGAATCTGAGGCAACAAATTAGGGCACGTTTTTAGGCCTGGGGGCCTAACGCGCATGAATCTTTCCGAATGTTGGAGCGCGTCCCAACTGTCGAAACCGACTAACTCGTACTGCCTATATACACCCGCTGTTTCAGGCTTCCCTTTTCGGTTTCCTTCCTCAGGATAAGATTCAGATCTCCAACAGGTTCTCCGCACATCACTTGTTCTTGTCTCGCTCGTGATGTTTTCGAGGGGGGTTTCCCCATCGTTTGTTTCGCTCGTAAGTTGTCTGCGTTCCTGAGCAGCATTGCAGAAGTTCTCTTTCGCGTGGTTGTTTGGACGGCATGCAATTGTTTATCTTGTTCTTCTCCTGTATTTTGACTTCCGATTGTCGCCGTTGATGTTCAAATCTCGAGAAGCTGCATTCGGATCGCTGCTTTCGTTTCCTATGGCTTGATTTTCACGCCAGCTAGATGGGTTTCTTTGGAGTTTTATTGTGTGTAGATAGATGACATTGAAGCTCTTGTTCATGCAGAAGGATCTGCCCAGGTTCCTTATTTCGACAGAGACGAGACAATCTGCAGCATGGACATCGAGGACATAAAGGCTCGTAACGATACGGTATGTTTCGGTTTTCGCCACAGGTTGCGATTGCCGAAGCAACCCTAAGCCTTTTTTTGGTCACCAGGCGCGACGATATCATTCATCATGATCGTTTCCATAAATGTACTGAGTTTTTCTTTCATTTACACTGTACTTCTCAGGAAAACAACGGCAATGGAAGAGATGTGACGAAGATGGACAAAGACGACAAGGATCTGAATGACTGGCTTCCGGTAACAGCGTCCAGGAAGGCAAACTGGAGCACTCAGCCTTTCACAATGTCACCGCAATGGTCGGGCTGGCGTTCTCGGCTTGCCGTTCGCGGTGTCTCAAATCGGATGGTATGTTTCTCAGAAATTTATGTGCTAAGTTACTAGCTTTAGACTTCCCAAAAATTTATAGTATAGCCCCTCTTTGAATTAGCATATATAATCTCCTTCCGTGATCATCCCATCCCTAGATAGATCTAAGCAACGGATCTATATGAACAATTTTTTCACCCGTTAATCGCACAAGTCATGATATTACCTATGGAATTACATTAATCAAGTGCAACTTACAGGGTTCCTGGAATCGGCATGATCGTCGTCTCGTGGTTGGTCACCTTCTACACGCTGTGGCAACTAGTGGAGATGCACGAGGTGGTCCCAGGGAAGCGGTTTGACCGGTACACCGAGCTGGCTGAGCACGCCTTCGGCTCGAAGGTCGGGTACTGGTCCATCATGCCTCAGCAGACGCTAGTCCAGGTCGCGATCGACATCGTGTACACCGTGACAGGAGGGAAGTCGCTGAAGAAATGCCTGGAGCTGCTATTTCCGGTGATGGCGGACGTCAGGCAGACGTATTACATACTCTTCTTCACTGGCCTGCAAGTTTTGCTCTCCCAAACTCCCAATTTCAACTCGTTGAAGGGAGTCTCTCTGCTCGCTGCGGTCATGTCCCTTTGGTAAGAAGTCTTAAGTATTTTTTTCTCTAGCTCTAGGACATATTTCATCACAATTTTTCTTTATTATAGAGTCAAAAACTAGAACTTCACTACTTTGCTTTCACATTTTTATCAAAATTTTGCATGCATGCATGCAGTTACTCGATGTTGGCCTTTGTAACCTCAACCATAAGGGGGGCCCACCACCGCCAGGGGATCAGGTACGGAGTCCGATCCCACACGACGGCCGGCAAGGTGTTTGACACGCTGAATGCGCTTGGGACCATCGCGTTCGCGTTCGCCGGGCACAGCGTCGTCCTCGAGATCCAGGCCACGATCCCGTCAACACCGGAGAAGCCCTCGAAGAAACCGATGTGGAAAGGCGTGATCGTCGCCTACGCTGTGGTCGCGCTGTGCTACTTTTCGGTCGCGGCGTCTGGGTTCTGGGCATTCGGCGCACTCGTGGAAGACGACGTCCTTATCTCTCTGGAGAAGCCAAAGTGGCTCATTGCCGTGGCTAACTTCATGGTGTTTCTTCACGTCCTTGGAAGTTATCAGGTAACTTTCTGAGACTAGGATGTCTAGTTTATATATGTATTTTACTTGTGCTCTGGGCAAAAAAGATCCAAAATTATGTGCAATTACCCCACTAATTACAAGTTGTTTCAAATGACAGGTCTTTGCAATGCCTGTGTTCGATCAGATCGAGTCATGCCTGGTGAAACGGTTGAATTACAAGCCGGGACGTCTTCTTCGCCTCGTATCTCGCAGTGTCTACGTTGGTAAGAAGATCATCATACTTCTCTCAATGCTCAAATCTTTAACCGATCTATCCGGGTGATTCCCTTAAGTTACAGAAGGAAATCTTTTGATGTTACTAGGGATTAATCATCTGCCTGATTCGAGAATTCTTGTGTGTCGACCACAGCTTTAACAGGGTTCATCGGAATGTGCATCCCATTCTTCGGGGGACTTCTGGGATTCTTTGGAGGACTCGTTTTCGCATCCACTTCTTACTTTGTAAGTCGAAAGACTAAATGAGAATAACCCCGCTTTGAATCAAACGGTTCTTTCTAAACCGGTCAAATTATCAAACCTTCTAACATGATATTCGTTTTCTTATCTTTTCCACGTTAAATTTAGATACCCTGCATCATGTGGCTCGCAGTCCACCGGCCTAAGAGGTGGAGCTTCCACTGGACAGCATCATGGGTATGTTAACTTGGCTTCAAGCAGGGATTTTTACTTTCTTATGCACGTTTCATCAAATTCTTCTCAGATTTCTCGTGACATCTGTTCATTTATGTGTGCTTGATGACAGATTTCGATCATAATCGGGGTGTTGATAGCAGTGCTTGCTCCAATTGGAGGAGTGAGAGAGATTGTCCTCTCAGCCAAGACCTACAAAATATTTTCTTAGTTGGGTTTTTTACAGTTTGTGTAGGATGGGAAAAGCTTAGTAATATGTATTTCCTTAAAGGGTCATCGCTTTAATTTTTGAGAGATGATTTCACAGTAGATTGTATATAAGTCGAATCCTCCGGTGTTAGAGAGTTGAATAAGTTTAAGTTGATGTCGGAAATTGGACAATAGAGTCATTTCAGTATCCACCTCCACAGTAATAGGCGCTGTTGCTTATTCTTCTGTTTTTGCAAACATTAAGGCTTCCTTAACTGCATATCTTCCCCCCATAACTGCGTCAACAGTGTCGGTCCTTTTCCCCGTGTACCTCCGACAAGAGTGGCCATGCCAATCACGAGGAACTGGGCCTATTGCAGCCACCTCCGCTGTTGAGTCGGAAGGCCTGTGACAGTTGATCTTTACGGTTCCATTTGCATCAACAATCTTTTTGGATGCTAATTCAGTAATTCTTATTTTTGGTTAACTCAGACAGTTGATTTTCTATGTGTTCGCTGTTCAGATGATGATCCGGAGGACGTTCACCGTTAAGAAAAGAAGTCTTTGTCCAAAACCATGTAAAGAAGACAACTTTCCTCTAATGAGTTTTCCACGCCTGACGGCGTAATTTTGTTGGTTTGAGATGCTGGAAAATCATTCAGTCACGTTTTTTTCTGGACATTGATGGAGGTCCAAACTTGGTTACAGCTTCCTCACATTTGAACTCATGTTTTATCATGGTAAAAAATGTTGAGGGCATGAAATGTTGGGTCAACCAACAATATTATTGACTTTCTTCAGAGTAGAACAATAAAAGTTATAGTCTTTCCTTCTCATTTTCTTTCCACAATTATCATTAAATTTATAAGAACAGAACTTCCTGCTTGGCGCAATAGAGAATACAAAAGCTGAAATTTTGGAAGTAAACTGAGATAAAGAAATTGCAATTTGTAGATCACGAATTTACCTAAAGAAGCTGTTATTAAATTCTATGCATGCTTGATTAAATGGAGGGGTAGTTTATATAATCAACTTGAAAATGTGTCTTTTAAGCCAAGAACGTGGAAATAGCCCCACCTATGGTTCAACTCGAAAGAAATTAGTATTGGAATTGATTGAGTTTGATATCCTCCGAGGCTTGACACTTGGTGCAGATGTTGGCGATTTTCTGGAGCACAAAGATCATCTTTCCGCCCCCGCGAATCAATGTGTTCCGAGCCTCAGTGAGTTGACAGTACCTTTGTCTTGTCCGCACTTTTCTTCAGGATCATATTTGATCTCGCAGTGTTTCAAATCTTCACTGGCTCAAGTTGTACACTAGAATTTGCCAAGTTGCTGCACTGTGATTCCGTTGAATTGTAAACTAATTCTCGTTATTGTCATATGGAATCTATACAAAGTTTCCCAAGTGATAGGCTAAATCTTTTGCAATAAAAAAATCTGTGTTGCCATACTTCTAGAATTTGCTCTATGTTAAATTGGAGGTCTAGAATTCCAAATTCTGTCACGGTGAATATGAGGTCACACGCCTCACCTGCTAGACTATTTGAGCAGCTTCACAGCCATGTTGATGGAACAAGCCGCCAGTTTCCTCGATAATCTCATTGCTTTGTCTTGAAGGGATTGCCTAAACTAAAAGGATGTTTCAAAGGGGAACTACGGTTGTTTATTAATACCATGAACTTTGGTATCTTCTGACCGACGCACATATCGTATGAGTTGCATTCGGGTGTCGAAATTGTGGCGAGATGTTTGATATTGAATAGAGTTTTGGTTGGATTTCCTGAGAATGGTACTATATATTCTCGTGAAAGAAACTTGGGATTGGTTTCGCTTCACTGTTTTGATGCAGCAATCTGTATCTCGAATTTGATCTTAGTGTCATTTTTCACTTCCACATGATCGATTTGCAGGATAATTCATAGTTATATTCACGTGAAGCACTTTTTCGATCATTTTTCTTTACTTTAATACGCCACATTCCAGCAAAATTCCCGCAATGAAATATGATGAAGATGCATGCATATGCATGGTCTACTTCTAGATGCCAAATTGAGAGCGAATAGTATGACTTAAATCTCACTGCTATCTTGTAATAAAATTTTTTAGTTGCAGCTCATTTTTGAATGATCAAGACATTGCTTCAAAGTCTTTAAAGTTTAAACTTCATACATAGAGAAGCTGCTATACTTGTAAGGCTTCCGGGAGAAAGGAAAGTGCTGCTGCTTCATCTAATTTCTCTTCAAAAAGATGCCGCAAATACGGTGTGTTTTTTAGCTTTAGAGGAGAAGACACTCGAACTTTACAGACCATCTCTAAGCGGCGTTGGATCTCAAAATATATCCATGACATTGTAGAAGTTACAGTGGGCGAGTGGGCTCATGGTCGCTCAATCTTTACGAAGGAATTGGTTGGAATTTATTCCTGCATGGCAGAACTTGGTGAGCACTGATGGACTGGGTTGAACGTCCGCATGGTAGGGTTCTGCGGTATAGGCGGAATAGGTAAATCACCACTGCCCGCGCCGCCTATGACATGCTTCATGTCCTTTTGAAGGTAGCAGCTTAATTGCCAACGAGGAAGAAGCTTCTAAAAGAGGTGCTCTACATCAGTTACAGCAACAACCGCTTTCTGAAACACTAGTGAAAGTGCCGAATGTGTATGATGGAGTGATTGCGCTTAAGAGAGTTTGTGGCGTGAAAGAATGCTTCTTGGTCTTGCTGATGTTGATGAGCCACAGCAGTTAGAGCTCTTAGCTGGAAAATGCGAGTGGTGTGGTCCGAGAAGCTGGATCGTCATTACAACTAGAGATCAACAATTGCCAAGATATCATGGAGCACGTGAAGCATATATGGCCAAAGGAGTGTAGACGGATGGGGCACTTCAGCTCTTTAGTTGGAAAGCTTTTGGAAGAGACCTACCCTCCAGAAGATTATGATAGATTGTTACCCTACATCCGAACGTGGTTGCAAGCCGCGCTAGCTCGTCTGTTATGTCCGATCCTCATGAAATGCTGCCCCTCTTGTGCACCGTTTCTACATGCACACGGGGACAAAATTTCTGCTGTGTTAGTTCTTTCTGCTGGTGGATTTATTCATTGGCCTCACTGCCAATGTCATGTCAAAAAGTATTCAGAAGTTTCTCGGTCACGCGAGAGGCTCACTTAAGCTGGAGCCAGGAGCTGGTGGATAGCAAGTTCAGTGCTTGTCCCTTCGAATGTAGTTCCTTAGAGTTGAAATGCTGGAGCTGGGAGCTGGTGGATAGCAGTTCAGTACTTTTCCCTTCGAATGTAGTTCCTTAGAGTTGAAATGCTGGTCTCGTCACTCTTGTGGATGTGAGCAAATCCAGAGGAACGAGCATGTTTTAGGACTGGCCGTTAATTAGAATTACTTACCTTCACATGTACCTAAATCCACCGTCATTTGGCAAGGTCGGGAGGGTGTAAGATAATTTACGTATGGACCTCTTTCTGAGTTTCAGTACCAAACCACTAAGATTTGCTAAAACGCTAACATTCTTATACTGAAGAACTAACACTTCAAGTGTTCTTTAGTGAAAATTTTGGTCTTTTGCTTACGAAACGAAGCTTTTTGTCGAATGTGGAAATGTCACCCCCTTTACTTATAATTTTCCTTACCCCCGCCTCCAAAGGAAAAGAAGTTCTTTTGCCAAATTAATGGGCTGATAAACCGCCAAGGGGAGAGAAAAAAAAAAAATCTCCCGCGAATGGCATAGAAGGCAGAGCAACCCAGCCAACTGGGTCAGAATGTGCAGAAGTGCCACTTGTGTTTATCTCAGTTTTTTCTTGGCGAGGGGAAACAACAGCCTAGGAATATGTCCTGCTTCACTTCTTTATCCTCTCCTAAAAATCTTGGTCCACCTCCACCTCTTTTCAGCGGAAAGATCCAATCTTTTTCCCCACGATTCTCGTCGATCCATCTTCATCGACGAGCATCATCAGTAAATGGGGAATGGGTTCGTCGCAAGACGAGGTTCCAAGCGAAATCAGCGGACTCTGATGACCCAATTATCTCTGCCCGGAATGCGCAGAGTGGTGGTGGCCCTTCGACCAGCTTCTTGTCCGTGCTCTGTCCCTTGCTCAAGCTCTTTTCCGTGAGTTCGTCGCCCTTCAATTTCATTTCAGTGTCATTAGATGGCGGTTGATCTTGCGCCTTTATCAACTTGGTCGAGAGTCTGGCACTTGGCATCACTAGCTTGTCGAAAAGCTTTGTGCTTAGCAAAATTTTGGTGATAATCCGATCTTTAGGGAGATTTCTGTACTCAATTAAGATAAAGAGGATGTTGGAACAGTATTTTGAACCATTACTCTTTCAGCATCCAAGAGGTCCCGTTATTGCGTAAGAAAAATACCCTTCGCAAATATCATTCTTTCCACTAAGGTAGTTAATTTGGCATGCTGTATTCTTTGGCTCTTTTGGGTTCGGGTACTGTATTTCACTGTTATATTGTGCTTATGGTTCTCCACATCAACCGAGCTTTCTTGTTTCTTGTAGGGAGGAGATCCCTCCGGTCAAAGGAATGACGCTTTGGAGGTACTTTGTTGAGACATTAAAATGATTTGTTCATTTGATGGCAGTATATATGTAAAAACAGTGTGAGGGAGATCTTTTCATCTGGTTGTACGGTCGTACTATTATCTTTCATAGTTCTTTTGGAACTCTTGTAATCTGGAGGCTTGAAGAATTTCATTTGGTTTCAGTTGTTATTGTATGAAGAAGAGAGTAATCTTGTTTCTGATTTTGATGTGCCCAATATATCTAAATAATTGGTCTTGAGTTTTTTTATGTGGCCACTTATGGTTGTACTTTAAGGAAAAATTGCCTCTTTGTTTACCTTATGGGGATTTTAATGTTTTTCCTGTAATGCGGTACTAGGTGGCAACCTCTTCCTTGTCCACCTTGGCAAGACTTCCGTGGGGTTCAAGATCAGTAATGAATTCGAAAGATGGTGAAATCACGGTTTCAGGTCCTTCTCTGCCTTTGCAGTTGTTTGAATTCGGTAAGGATCTTCAACGGTCACTCTATTTACCACATACTGCTTGTCATTTGAGGGAGATTTTGTTTTTCTTGTAGTTGGCAGGCAGACAGACCATGTGGGGACTTTACTTCCTCTCAACAAGAGAACTAGATGTTAGCTTATTTAGTGGATATCTATGGGGAGTGAATCGTGTATGAGAAAGGATAGGCCATAAGCCATGTTTAGCCGTTTTGAGTCTCCAATATTAGCCCCTTTAATCATTCTCTTTTTGTTTCTTCAGAAGAAAAATAGCATGTTTTGCTAGGTGATGATATTCTATTGTTAGTAAGCAAATTCTATTTTCTTATGTCTTGTAATTAAAAGATCTAGCGACATTTCTTTTCTTATTTTTCATTCAACAGAGGCATGCCCCTTTTGCAGGAGGGTCCGTGAGGCCATGACTGAGCTAGATCTTTCTGTCGAGGTAAGTGAAGCAAACAACATTACCTTACTCATATTGATTTAATTCCTGCTATAATCTGCAGTTCTCATTTGTATCTACATACCTCTATGTTATTCAGAAGCCCCTTGACGTCTCTTAATCTGCAAAGAATTCTTGATGTGAAAACACAAATTGAATACTATTAAGATTTTAGGGTCACAAGATAGATGAAGAGAAATTGCAAACATATTGCTAGAGCATAGAGACATTCACAATTAGTCATAAAGACCTAACTATCTTATTTGGAACCACCAGTGAATCTCTAGAGCACGGGTTATGGAAGAAGGAGAGAAGGAATTGAGAAGAAGGTATCAGCAACAATGGGTTTTTTGCAGGATAGCTCTTGATGTTCATATCCATCGATTATGCGCCTTTGCATCTAGCAGTGGGTAGACCTCATACAATAACTGTCCTAGCTCTACCATATCTTTTGTTTCATTTCTTTTGGAACAACCACAAACACTTTTTTATTATGGATCTACTACTAGAAATTCAATGTGTAATTCTAACACAAGGTACTTATTTGATCGTATAAGTATATTAGATCAAATGGAGCTATTTTTGCTGTATCTAGACATACCAGTTCAACCCATTTCATGAAGAAAGTGACCAATTAACCAACAAACAGATATTTTCACTCTGAAATATGTCATTCAGCAGCAATCAAAATATAATAATCATATTAGCTGCCGAGGTAGGTCTGATCTGCTATGCCGTTACTGTTAGGATTACATGTTATATTTCTTTAAGCCTGACAGAGAAGAACATTTGCTGTCATGAACCAGTGTGACCGCTCCTTTGTGTCCATGTACCATTGTCATGTGGCTTCAGGGAGGAATCCATGCTATGTGATGGGAGGGAATTGTCCCCATGCATTTTTTTCCATGATCTACTAATGTAACTTAAGTTTTTGAATAGTTCTCAATTTGTTTGCCATAGGAATTCCAAGAAAAGCTACAAGACATACTTAATTGTTGCCCCCCATAATTAGGAGCCATTATAGACAATATTGTAGTTATCAAGAAATAACTAGGTCACATAAAAATTATATTTGTAATTGTACAAAAACCCTTGTTTTAAATACAAAAGGCCCAATAACTTTTAGTTAGATTAGGAAGATTTAGAAGACGTATCATTAAATATTAAGTTGGCCCCCACTTAGTTCTAGATCTGTGCTTGTGTGGTTTCCTGTTATTAACTCCTTCATGTGGGTACTCAGGTCTATCCTTGCCCAAAAGGGTCTGCAAGGCACAGAGAACTGGTCAGAAATCTCGGTGCAAAGAGCAGTATGTATCTTCTTCCCAAAGCTGTTTCATCTAAGGTGCATGATGATTGTTCTTTAGGCATCTTTATGTCAGATCTAAAAGCATTTAATTTATATGCAAAAGGACTTTTGAGCCACATTGAACTGTGCACATGACAACCTCAAGGCCCCTGGGGTTTAATATTTTTTAGCTTATTATTATCTGTAAAGTAGATAATCATCTATACCGCAACACTTACATCCCAGTTGCGAGTGCAAATATGAGTTTTCCATGTGGTAGTTGCACATGCAAATCAGCTAGTTGTTTTGTAAATTTTGAAAATGTCTGCCTCTAACTGTCACAAACATAAAAAGGAGAAGAAAAGAACAATAAATGCCTGCTCTCACACATATGGCATATTTATGAGGGAAAAAAGAGAGCTGTCGTGAACTTAATGTACAAACCCAACAAGTATTGAATATCTAATGATGACTAAAGCTAGTTTTCTCTAGGACTGTATACCTAGAACTCCTTATAATTCCTACTCAAGTGCAAACAAATCCATTACATTTGAATGTAAATAAAGACTAGAAATTAACCTAGTGGTGGGATATTTTAGCCTGGTGGTGTAGATTGTCCTTTCAGAACTGATCTTTCCTTATTTACTCCGGAATGTAGCTTGAGGTGAGGAATATTTTACATCGCGTATTCCATGCATTTAATCTGTGCAACCTTACAGTTTGACCTTTTGCAGGTTTCCTTTCCTTATTGACCCAAATACTGGCGTCTCAATTTATGAAAGTGGTAAGTTGAACAGTTATATTTGATGGAAATCTTTTAAAGGGAACTATTGCCCTGGTTCTTCCATTTACATGAAATAGCCCCTCTCTCTTTACAATTGCATAAAAAAGGAACCTACATCATGTGAAATTGAACTCTGAGTTATCTTTGGATATGCAAAAGTTCCTTGATTTGGTCTACACTCGAGTGATCTACTTTCTCCGGTCCATGGTTATTGTAGATGAGAAGGAAGTTGGAGGAAATGGTGTACGTTGTGTGATCTTTACCAGACGGACTGCGATTTTTCTGTGACCTGTATGAGAACTGCTACTAAACATTCTAAAACTATATTTTGTCTTTTCTTCTTTTTCTCATTCGTTTGTGCTACCATTGAACTTAATGACTGGGTTCGCCACTAGTTACAACACTTGTCGCTGGATGGCAACTTATATACTACTTAAGTTCCATCTCTACTTTGAGGGACAAGTCATACATGTCCGACTATCGATTACTTTCAATACCACAGACGAAGGTAACTAAACCTCTCAAAAATATATGCTCAGGGGGGAATCCGGGAGCTTCTGAGGTCTCATGTGTATGGCTTGAAACCACACTGCAGGATCTTCCCTCTTGGTTGCAATGAATCTTCTTAGTTTTACGGAAAAATAAGTGGATTGGCAAAGGTGCTTAGGGACAGAGCAGAAGAGAGAATTTTGATAGAACAAAAATTTCCTGCTGAGATGGCCTCATCTGATCTATATTTACAATTTTCTAGGAGCTTCTCTTCTTAATTTCCTCCATGTCCATCATCTACACAATTCTGGTAAGACAGAAGATAATGCTGGTCTCTTCTGATCAGCACTGTGGCTGCAGAGACACTGCAGATGTGTATGTAGCCATTGCTCAAAAGAGTATGTGTATGCAGTTAATGAATGATGATCCATGTATCGCTTGAATTTTTTATTATCCAAGCAGAGATGTTTACTTGGATATACAAAAGAGACACTGAGCGTCCGCAAGGAGAGCCATGGTGTACAATTTCCATCTGATGTATAATTTTTACTGTAGATCCGATGTTCTCTTATGTGTATCATCAATTCTGCAAATATTTATCATCATTAGTTTACTGTTGGTAGCTCTATGAAGTCCATAATGTTAGTTACAAATAATACCGAGTGAGGTAGTTTCTGGAACTTCTTTTCCAGTAATGAGTTAATTACAGCTGCTGGTTTTTCCCCCTTTTGAAGCCTCGACGCTCTAAATTATGGCACATTCCTGTGTTTGGACAGGTGACATAGTCAACTACCTATTTGAGAAATATGGGAATGGTACAAACCCGAGTGCTGGGCTACTTGAAAGGTATTTTATGCCCTCTCTACCACAAAGAACACTCATACCAGTAGGTCACTTGTTTGAGATTTTCAGGAAGATATTGATATCTCCTTGAAAGGTACCACATGCTGTCTCTATCTTCCACCAAGTACACTCATATATCAATGGTAATTCTTTTTTTGAAACCTTGGGGAGAGTAAAATTTCGAACATAGAGGACCAACTGTAATTCAATGGAACTGTAAAAGAAAAACATGCGAGACTTAATGGAAATTTGAGGATACCATTTGGTAATTTCCCCAATATTTACATTGTTATCTGACGCTTTTGTTTTTCCCTTTTGTATTACTCATTAGGTGAGAAATAAGAGAACCTCTAGAATGGAATTTTGGGAGTGGTTAACATAATGATGCCGTAATCTAGGACTTGAATGTGTGCGTGTGTTCTCTATTGGTCAGAGGTGTACATATCTCATGTAGAAGATGAAAAGTTAAGAGAGTTTGGACTGCCGAATGCTTTTGCTGCCATACATACATAGTACAACTAATATATGGTGTCTCTTGACTTCATTCATCTCCTCTCTCTCTCTTTCTGTCTATCTGATATGCAGTACATTATTCACGGGATGGATGCCGACAATTCTTAGAGCAGGTAGAGGAATGACATTGTGGGAAAAGGCAAGACGGGACCAACCGCCAGAATGTTGGAACTTTTCTCATATGAAAACAATCCTGTAAGAAATTGCAAAGCCTTTGCTGTTGTATATGAAGGATAATGTCTACTCAGAATATATTAAGGAGATGATCTGATATTTTAGGGGGGAAAAATTAAGAGGTTCTCAGTTTTGAATATTGGAGAAGCTTCTGTATCCATCTTAGTAAATTGCAGAATTTAGCAACAGTTTAAACAGCTTATTCCTGGAATCCTTCAGTATATCACCTGATGTACCATAGAAGTCCCACTTCCTTTCAGAGTATTGAAGCATTACCCATCTTTCTAAATGAACACGTTTCATTGTCAGTGAAGACAGAGAAAAGCTTTTACTTGTTCATGTTCATGTTAGCTTCTTGTTTGCCCCCTAATAAGTCCTCTGTTCCATCTTCTCAGTATGCTCGAATTGTCCGTGAGGCGCTCTGCGAGTTGGAGCTCCCTTACATTCTGCACATGTTGGAGAAGGATCTAGACGGGAAAAGATACTTATGAACCTATCTGGATCAAAAGAGGTTAGTTGGTGCATGGATGGATCATGCGATTTTCCAGCTGCTACATTTTACATAGTATGATTTGACATCGATGAGACCATAAGAGGAAAACTCGATGCTACGTCTTAAATCGCAGGTGCCTTTCATAATTGATCCCAACACTGGAACTAAACGGGCGACTACAAGAAGATCCTGGACTACCTGTTCCAGACATACTCTTCTGCTGCTTAGCAAAGATTAGGAGTGTATAGATATACCTGTAATCTGTACAAACATTTACATCAGTTGGGCTATGTTACTGCATATCTGCAGATGTGCTTTGTGATATCTTCAAATATCTCCATGCATATACTTAGATGTCAAGAAAATCTCAAGCCAACTGTTCGGATGGCGGCAGCTGGCAAAGGTATTTCTATATAGAAAACTTACTTCATCATGTAAAATGTTACAGAAGATATTCAAAGTCATTTCGATGTGTAGGAAAACTACTGATTGCCTTATGATTTATGAACTAGTGAATGAAAAATTACCATCCACATTAATGCTGATACTTTCCAAAACCAAAAGTTACCGAGCATAGTAAAAGTTACGGAAAAAGTTACCGACAATATCGAAAAGTTAATGTTATGTCTAGGAAAATTACCAAACACGTATTAATGTGACAAGTAAATCAAAAGTTACCAACAACTTACATAGTTCGCTTTTCTCTATTTCATATTTTACTAAAACATGTACAAAATAACCGTAATCTAAGACAAAATAATCGACCCCATATGCAATTTACCAGTTGAAAAGAAAAAGGTTACGAAACGCAGTAACTTGTTACTTCTCTATATTGGAAGTTACTAAAGATATTGAAAGCTACTTTGATTTCGCGATTACGAAAATGAGTTCGCTCCTACAAGCACTTCTGTGCGTTCTAGACCTCAATTTCTTAACTTAAGAGCTAAGAGTAATATCGTAAGTCTATTGTCTTGCGGTTAAGAATGGTGGAATGAATGTGAGAATAGCGATACTCCATGGATCTACAAATGGTGTCTCTTGACAACTTGGTAAGGTTCTTTAGGAGGTGCCTCAAAACCTTACTTATTTGTCGAAAAGATATGACGACGAGGGTCGATCGATTGTTGCACGCCTGAAAAGGAAGACACGCTTCGACCAAAAGAAAAAGAAAGGAAAAGAAAAGGAAAGGAAAGGAAAGGAACGCATGAAAAAGAAATACAAAAAATTTATCCTCATATTTCATTCTGTTTTCATGTGATATCACTTTGGCTGCTGTTGATAGTCCAGATAGGATAATTTGTTATCCGATCTAGTGATTAGGACGTCATTCAGACCCGATATGTCCAAATAAAATGCTCGACAAGAAATCCAGGACATGAGGCGGGATAAAACCGAATTGGATAAGAAAATATGAAAAGAACTTAACAAAATGAGAACAACAAGCTGTTGCTTGCTGCTTGTGAAAATCGGTGCCGCCATCATCGACGCGAACAGGCAATTGTTCATTTGATTCTGATATTAATTAAATAACTTTAGTTACTAAAAAAGTCTTGAAACCTATTGTAATTGTGCCAATTTAATCATAATTTTTTTTTTGCTAGTTGAATTCTAAACTTTTTGTACTTGCATCAATTCGGTTTACTTTGCCGACTGGCGCTGACTTGGATAATTTTTAATAATATTTTAATATTTTTATACATTTTATTTTTATTGTTTTTTTTTTTTTCTCTTTCTTTTCTTTGCCCTACCTTTTTCCCGACCCTATTGAGCATGCCGACCACAATACAGTAGGTACTAGGTGCTAGGGATTCATTCCTAGATGTAGTCATGGAAAGTAATTTTGCTAATTTGGTCAGCGTCAGTCAGCAAAATGGATTGAATTGGCACAATTGCAAAAGGTTTAACTCTTTGGTTTCGCTGGTTTTCAACTTTAGCAGCAGAGCGCAAGCTGGTGGTCACCTGAAGTTCCCTCCCCTCTTAGGGTCTCAAATCTTCATATCTGCACCATCGTGCAATGGAAATGTTGATGGTCTCCATGTTCAATTACGGCCACCATGGTAGGGTCGATGGGCAAAATCCCTAGATCCTTTTCAAATTTTTAGTTAATGGAATTGTGAAACTTTTAATTTTTTTTAATTTAACTGTTTTTTGTTCCTTTTCCAAATTTATCTTGAAGTGTACCAAACACTTGATAGAATTGCATGTGGAAAAAGTTATTAAAAAAGTCAAACCTATTGCAATTGTGTCACTTTTATCATAAATTTGTTTTGCTAATTCAGTCCTAAACCTTTTGCATTCTTCTTTCTTCTACCTTCAACTTAAGTAGCATCGATATCGACACGTGGCACGCGATATGACACGGACATGTCAACATGTCATTTCTCAAAAATAGAGAATTTCGATACATTGAGACATGTTGTATATTAAGTGTATATTTTGTATAAATGATAAATTGTCATGCATATGTAAAAATATAAGTGGTGAGTTTCTTCTTCTTCTTCTTCTTTATTGTTAGGGATTCCCGATCAGTTTTTTTTTTTTTGCTGGATAGATAAATTAATTTGGGGTGGCTGAATATATGACTTAAATATATATATTTCTGATAGATTTAATTTTTGCCTTTAATTTATGAAAATTCTTAAATTGATCTCGTGTGTATCGAAATAGCGTGTTGAGATGCTGGACTTACATATCGTTGGTGTGTCTAGAATGTTAACCACGTGTCGATCGCATGTTGGAGAGTGTCAAAATGTTTGACACAAGTTTGACACGACACGAGGCCCCTAGAGAGTGTCCTTACTTCCTAATCTCTAGCCAATTGGCTAGAGGAAAAGGCCGACGAGGCTCACCTCACCTAGCGCTGGTAGGGCTAGCCGGCCCAAGGATGAAGAAGAAGAAAAAAAAAAATAAAAACATAATTTTTTTTTGAATAAATATTAAAATATGATTTAAAATTGCCACGTCAACGCTGATCGGCCAAAGTTGGCCGAATGGATGAATTGACATAAATGTAAAAGGTTTATGACTGAATTGGGAAAAAAAATTTAAAATTGAATTGACACACAATTACCATAGATTTATAACTTTTTTGATAATTTTCCCATTAGACACCTCCCATTTAGTGTTTCCAAAATAATATATTCCACTTATCCTATCTAGTGTAATAGTTGTCTTGACAACTAAACGTAACCTTAACGTTGAAAGACAACACTTCAAAATGTCGGATGCCTTGCTTTCCAACGGTCCTGTTGCGAACCCTAGCAAGCTCCTCTCTCTTTCTCAGATCCAACGCCACTTGAGGTTGTGACCTCAAACTAAACATGACATAGATTGCTTTAAATGTGTATAATGCCAACATTTCAGAACGTTGTGGATAGGAAATAGATAGAAATTTAATGAAAGTGGTAGATGTAACTACTCGTACGTAGAGTATGTAGCTAAGTGACTCCGTCCATCTCTTCATTAGGGAAATCGGTAGTAGAAAGAAAGTTTTACATAGACGACCTTATCCACCCTTAATTGGGGATTATAACTATCTACCCACTATATGAGACTGCTTATATTCAACCCAAAAAAAAAAAAAAAATTACACTGGCGATGATTGCTCGGTTGAAAGAGTCCGGCATTCTAGTGGTTCCTACCTATTCAGATCCTCAAGAGACAAAAGAAAAACTAAGATATCCAAGTTCGATTTTTTTTTTTGTCTGTTTCATCTCTAACTCTCATCTCTCTGACTTTTGCTCTGGCCTCTCTATAAAGCGCGGGAGTCAAACCCTACACCTATGATACTGGCATTCCCAACCCTCCAATTCTTTATCAGCAGGCCGCATGCCTATTGGCTAAATCCGAATTAATGACCACAATCTTTCAATGCTTTTTTTTTTTTTGCATCACAAAAGCAGCAGAAATTCAAGTCTGTAAGCGGCATCCTTTTCAAGGACATTGAGATGGGCTATTCATGGACCAAAATCTCAATGATTAACGGAAAACAAAAACATTTGTCAGCGTATAATCTAAGCGGATCCTAAGCGTATAAATCAAATCGTATTCAAATAAACCGAAGAAGTTAGGCTTTCAAATTGCCGGTTGTTAACGCTTCGATGAAATAGTGCATCACCGGGCCTCGGGGCCAATTCGCAAAGTTTTCTTCCCTTGGGGGCAAGAAAAAAATAATTATGTTTCGACCATCGTGAAGGAAAAGAAATTTTTTTAATAAAAAAAAAAGTCAACGACTGTTCATACGACGAGAAAAAAACAATTGGCCACAACCACTCCATCACTCAGAAACTCAACCAACGCGGACACCAAATCCCATCCCGATTGGAACACTTTCAATCAATTATTCGAGTCAACATAAAACTTATGATCAAACCCTTTCACGTTCTGATAAACAAGACGCAAGAGTCACTCATGCCAAACTGCAGATCCACCAACCGGGTTCGCCCCGCCAGAAACGGGTAGCTTCTCTGTCAACATCGACATCGACCCATCTTCTGCTTGCTTCCCCTCCAAGAGAGAGACGCCTCCATGAACCCTCCATGATTACTCCAATTTCTTTACTTTAATATAATTCCCTCTCTTTGCCCATTTGCCAGCAAATGTTTTTCACACTTTCAACGAGACCCAACTAATGTGCGTGCTTCTTAGTTGGATCTTGCCAAGAATTGACCCGGTACGAATTCGGATAGTTAATCGGCTTTTCCCAAACCGTAATAATTATCTTTATAATGGTAATAGATGCTGAGTTGCGCAATGATAAATGGGTTACCCAACGCAACGAATTCACAAAAAGATCGGCCCATATCCTAAGAAATCTTCAACTTTAGTTTCTTGTTTCAATTTTACCACTTTCGTTCATAAGAAATCTAGACTTGAAGTCCAGTCTCTGACAAATAAAATAAAATTAAAATAAAATAAGTCTAGCCTTTTCCAACTTTATTTTCTGTCTCATAAAAAACCATCAACTTTAGGTCTTGTATCAATATACATATATTTCTCTTAATTCATAGTCATAGAAAAAATCATATACCTTTTATTTGAACTCATAAATCTCATCCATACACACCCTTTGCCCTAAGATACTCGTGGGATAATGCAGAATGGGAAACATCTCCATCCGACACACACGTATACATCCAGACAATTGACACCAACGCGTGAGGAGACGAATATTCCCACAGACGAGAGATTGAAGATCCAACCCGCAAACATCCCGGCGGAAATTGACGGAGGGTTAATAGAGGCACTCCCTCTAGAGGTAGCGGCCATCTCCAAGTCAT
>JAGVVM010004932.1:0-27690 GCA_019149425.1 Psidium friedrichsthalianum | reverse complement strand
TTTAACACTGTCAACCTTTTCACGATGTTGGGTTACATTATAATTGAAAACCATAACTATTATCATTGTCTTAGGAATGGTGTCCCAGGGGAAAATATGAAAATTTTCAACTTTCATGCATGCCAAATGCTACTTATGAAGGTCTGGTTTAACCAGTGGTGGGCAAAATGCTACATACATAATTCATGTGATGTCACTGATGTATATTATAAGTTTGACCTTTAGATGTAAGCTTCATTTATGGATAAATAAGTTAGTAGATTCAGTCAACCTTAATTAAATTGGTATTCAGTAATGGATAGGATGTTATTGAAGGATCACTTTTTTAATAGATCAAAGAACCCCGGAACTGGCCAATGCATGCAATCTAAAGAAAGCTAAAATTGATCAAAGCAGTTGCTTTCCTTTTCTAAGGTAACAGTGCCTGCTGTACTCCAATTCAGATAAGTCAACTACATAGAAAAATTTTTCTCTGTAGTTGAGCAATAGCAGTTGGTCTAAGAAGTTATTTAGTTGAAAAATTCTGATACTGTCAAGAAGAAATTCAAAATTTACTGAAGAAATTTATTGTACTATAGTGAAATATATAGATGATAGATACCAGTACATACTGCTTCTTGCTAAATTATCAACAACTTACTCTGCTGGTGTCTGATGAATCTGGAGCGTTGAAGCAAGAAAGTTCAATGAAAAGTCTAGATGCTGCTTGTGATTTTGTTCTAACACACAGTTGGAGTATAATGTATGCACAATATATTAATCATGTTAAATATTCACTGAATTTGTCATTAACCATGATAGGGGGATCATCTTTCTTCATTATCCTGGTACTGTTGTATCTTACAATCAGCATGTTGCATAATTGATTTGTCATGCTGTACATGTTTGATTCAGGCTCTTCGTGACCCTTGCGAAAATAAATGACTGGAAAGAGATCTGTGACTGAATGGTTGGGGTGATCTGAGTACTTAATATCTTCTTATTTTAAAATGACAATGACTAGATACAAATATGTCACTGTACACCTAACACAGACCAATACAGAGAAGTACAAATGCTAAAACGATGCTCACCCAGAAATATGTATGACCATGGACCTTGAATTCTAACATTCAATGTTTTGCACCATTGTCTCTATTTTTACAGGTCCAGAGATGCTCCTAAGGAAATCATCGAGGTTGGGTATCGGAGTGGTTGGAAATAATGGGGGGGATGTAGGAGATGCAATAGAAGCTAATGAGTGGAAATGTATTCGTACAATGAATGGTACTCTATCTTAGCTTTAGTGATGGGTCATGGCCTACAATGATGTTTGAATCTTCAGAGTCTTTTCTATGTGGTATTTCTTTTTATAAAAAAAATGTGAGCCTCGGTATATAGTCATGGTTTACTTGTTCTATGAGGTTCTGCTTTGGTTTGACATGCATTTTGGTCATTTTTCGCTCTTTCCCAGTTGTACTTGACTCTGTGAACTACAAAATTCAAGGAGTAAGAAAATGGTTGGCTTATCCAAGAACTTAAAAAAAGGGCAAGGGGACATCTCCATATAGTAGTGAAAAAGAAGCATTAAGTTCTAGAGATTGGCAAACATTTTATGTTTATGACAAATTTAATTCCTTGGTTTAACCAACCAGCATTTACATGCACACAACAAAATGGGGTTGGAGCAAGCATAAGCTCTAATATGCAGATTACTGATCTAAAGAATGAATTTGATTGTGAACTGAGTTGGCCGAAGACTTGGATTGTTTCAAACATGCAATTGTGAGCGATAGTGATTAGATCATTTCTGAATTGTTTAAATCTGTTAAAGTTTGGCAGGTTCATTCTAGACCAATGCAAGAATAAACACTGATCTTTCCTGACTGATTTTGACTAAAAAGCCTTGAACCAATGGCAATGAATCTAGAAAGTGCTTTTGCTCATGGGATTTGCATTGGTGTCATCAGTCTAAGATGTTAAAAGCTGCTCCATTTGGGGGTTTTCAGTATCCTGTGGTGTGGAACACATGATAGAATACTGAGGTTTTGTAGAGGCTTCGACCGTCGTTCTCAAAATATTGCCGTTCATTTTTATATAAGCGATCCTTTGTATATTGTGGAGTAATTCTTTGGCTTTTTTTCTTCCTGCTGAAATTCTGAACAAGGATTTCCTGTAAAGAATTGTTTGCATGTTGAGAACTGATTTCCGTGGCAAATAAGCATGCAAACTTTTAAGTATTGTCAAGTCCGTATAATGTTGTGTTTTTTGTTTTTTGTTATTTCAGGTATTAGAATCTTTGAGGATGTTGCTGAGTCCAAGGTATATGCAAGTCTCATGTACTCTTCTTGTGTTGTCATTTCTCATTCATCTCTTATGTTTCCATGGAACTTGCTGTACAGCTTTTCCCCATGCTGTACTTTGTTTTGCTAGTCAGAACTGGATTATAGTTTCTACTGAGGCTTTTATCACAAAAAATTTTGTACGGGTGTTTTTTGGAGAATATATATCTGTTGGGAGAAACGCTCACCCCAACTCTACTTTTCTCCTTCTTTGTCCCTGAAAAACATGAAATTCCATCTTGTGAATCCACCAACATTTTGCTGTTGCATTAAACTATCTCAGAATGAAATAAGTTTATAGGAATCATGCTAGTAAAATCTATAAATTTTAGCACTTGCTTTAGAATCCACCAACACTAGAAATTGAAAAAGGAGAAAAGGAAAGCCATTTACAGTGTTGTTAATGTGCAAATTTTATTTAATTTCAGGTGCCCCATTGATATTAAAAAAAAAAAGAGATTGCAAATTTCATTTGGTAGGCCATGTTGTGAAGTTAGATTATTGATATCCACCTCCACCAACTCTTGTACCCTGAAATAGCCACATTTGAGATAATACATGAAAAAAACAAATTAAGGCCTCATTCCTCTTCCTGCAAAAAACAACTTTACTTTAAGATGGGGATGGTGTTTGCTGTGAATGTGTCGGTGTGGCCCTTTAGTTATAATATAGGAAGAGACACCTGAAATGATAAGTTGAAGGGCTTTTTTATTTGATCAGAATTAAAAGATGTCTCTTCTGGTAAAAAGTATAATCAGCATACTTGCCAGTGTTTTTTTTTGGTAAAGGTAAGAATTGGATTAGACTAATCAAAAGCGCTTACAAAAATCGAAGCACAACCCATACAAGATGACCCTCCACCCAAGGCGACACAAATGTTGCGTGGGGTGCAGGGTTGACGGGGAATTGCGCAACGAAAAGGGGGGAACCCCAACAAAATATACAGCCAAAACCAACGAGCAAATATACACAGCGAGATACACGACAAAAGACCAACTTGCCAGTGTTTATGTTGTCAAATTATATAATTTGCTTCTCTTAAGAGTCCGAACGTTTGGTAAGCGTAATCAAACTTGCTTTATACATCCAAGCCAGATATGTAAAGTTTGCTTCAAAATTGGTACCAAACAGTTACAGTGCTTGCTGTACTATACAGATGGGAAAAGGTGTTCTTGTGAAGTCTGTTGGTGTTGTTGATGCCAGTGCAGACATTGTATTTGAAGTGCTTTTAAACCTTGAGCGCCAGCGGAGATATGAGTAAGCTCTATAATTTGTCTGCAGAGTTTCATTGCCTTATATATGGCTCAGGCTCATCTTTTATATCTCTGCAGGTGGGACCCATTCACTAGTGATTTGGAGTTGGTAGAATCTTATGATGGACACTACGATGTTGTTTATGGGACATATGATCCAAAATACCTCACCAGGTAAGGTAGATACTAAATAGACCTGTTTTCTTTTTCTTAATCAGTGAGAGGTGTTATGGCTTTGTGATTCCAAGATCAGACCCCTATAATTTATTGATATTCATGTTTATGAACATGCAACAGGAGTGATACAATTGTCTTGGTAATTCTTTTTTTGTTGCTGTTGAGGAAACGGTGTAGATTCTTAAGATGACAATCTGTGGACTGAGTGATTTATGACGTTTGCTCAATTGCTACACTATAATTTTTAAGTCATATCTGACCAAAGCCTCGTGTATATACTTCTATTGTCTTCCAGTTTGATCTTTCTGGAAGTTTACATCCCAAACGTCATCTTTTTTCCATATTAAAGTAGAATGTAGAATGTCTTGCTGTTAAGGTTTATACCATGTCCATTTTTCACATTTCACTAATTGATCAGCCGGATTGAAAAGATCTTATTTGTTTTGGTACTCCCGCAGTGATAATATATTGTGATGCAGAGTTTCTTTTGAAGTTTATGCCACATTGACAAATTCTTTTTATAAATCTAGTTATTGATTGTACATAGTTCTGTGACGTAGATGTGTGCAAACATGTGCCTATTGTCAAATCCTTTTTCTGTTTTAACACCTGAAGAAGAATCAGTGTGCAGTTGTGAGCTAAAATCATGAGCTGCTGGATTCAAAGATATAAACCTTTTGTTCTCTTTTGGGTAGTTGTAGCCTGGATTTATGAAAGTAAGTAACAGAACCTATGCTGGACCTTCCGTAGGATTGTGCAATGATGTCCTTCCATGTGTATGTATGGGCACTTCTGTGTTCTTGCATGTAAGAGAGACAGTGACTGTCCAATGTGGATGCTGTAGTCTACCAAAATTCTGTGCCATAATAGTGGTGGAAGTTGGCTAGCTCCATTCCGTGTAATATGCTTCTGTAATTTTAATTTGTTTCCTCAATATTTAGTCTTATGGCACTCCCATCTATTGAACTGTTAAGTTACTGTTAGATGGTAATGGTGGTTCATAGCTGACTGTGTAGACTTTTGAGATCAGTGGAAGTTAGCCATTCTTCCAGTGGAACAACAGTATAATTAAGAGCTTGTGCGCGGTTGATTTTTTTTTTTTTCAAGTCTTTAGTAGTTTTGCCTTGTCTTGTTCCTTATTTGGTTTTTGTTAATCGATGTTACAATTATAGGAATTCTCTGGTCTCGGTCTTTCCTGTAAGAACGCAGAACTAGGAACAAGAATTTGCTAAGACTTGCATGTCGCGCTTGAAGGGGGCATTTGCTTTTGTTATTTGTTTGATAGCCGAAATGCATTATTTCAATTTCTTTGTGTTTTGATCTTTAGTTTTTTACTAGCTGCTACTTATAGTTCTCACCTATCAGATTCTAAGCAGGCTAACTGGGAAACATAACTGTCATATTATCTTGTGTAGTAAGACAGATTTTTCTTCTGCTCCTTTTCCCTTCTTGTGATATTCAAAGAACATGATTACATGAATATAATCATACTCACACTGAGGAAGGAGGATTCACTAAAATTTTCTGAATTATGCTTGGTTTTGGCAGCTGAGACAACATCTACTGTCTCACAATGTTGCATAAAACACCCTGCATACATTTAAAGTACACATCAGTGTGTGCATTTTACCAAGGCTAGCATGTTAGCTATCAAATTTTTTAGTTTCTTCGCCTCTGCTATAATCCTGGAAAAAATAATTTGTATGGAGCAATATCCGAGTTCCTTTGGCTTGTAGTGTTTATTGTACGGGAAGCCACTTGAGTAATATGATCCATACTGCATTCGCAAAGAGGAGAAGGTAAAAAGCTGTCGTTGTATCTTCCCCATCTTCATGGTTCATAAAACTAAGTAACTTTTTTCATTGATTAATAGTTATTACCACTGGTGGTGGGGGCCTAGTTGGTCTCACGCTGATATTCCCCATCTCCAAGTCATAGGGTTGAAACTTGCTTGCATCAGTAGTCTTATGATTGGGTTTGGTGAATGCTGAACATTCCATGACGGGTGTGGGGACCCTTATTGTAACCCTCATGAGGGTTGTCACTGCTGGTCCCCCTTCCCCATCCTTCTTGGTTTAGCACAAGTGACTAATAGTTATTTCTTTAGAAAGTTAGATGTTTACTGATTTCTGTTCAGAAAAGGGCTTTGCTTCTTGTCCATTAGCTTTGGAGGAATAGATAAGTCAAGATGCTAAAGTGGCCTCTTCCTGAAACTTATATTCGCAGAGCATGTTAGGACTAATGTAAGGTGCGCTGTGGATGTTGCTTGTCCTCTTAGTGTATATATTCCTGCCGTTTTGTTGTTTGCAGTTGTTAATTCGTAACACATTGCTTTCTTTGTAAAACCCTTCAATGACTTCCAAGTTTTCCGGAATTTTTTTGAATGTTCTTGATGTCTCACCTTCTTCCCGTTGTAAAGTTGCATTTGATCTATTCCATTCTTTCAGTTTTGCTTCTACATTAGTCAATTCATTAGCTTATATTCACATGATATATACTTTTCAGGTGGCAGTGTAAAAGAGATTTTGTTTTCTCCAGACAGTGGTTCCATGCCCAAGATGGAACATATAGTAAGGGATATTCTTAAGATATGTCAGAATTTGTTTTTGCATCATATGTTGTAAATTTAATTTTTATATAAATGTCAAGTGGATTCTGATCCTTATTTTGAGAATCCTTGGCCATAGTGTATAGAAGATTTTCTATAAGTATTTCTATCACTAAAAATTCAAATGCAGTTATAGTAGACATTGTTACTCGCTACTTGCAAGGTACATTAAAAAGACTACATTATGGGAAATTCTACAGATTGCGATATGACACCAAAAAAGTCAAATGGAGAATGCCTATGGAGAAAATTACAATGTCCAAATTAAGCAGTGCATGTGCCATTTAAGAACATTATTTTCTTCTGAGATTGCTTCTTTCTTTAAACTTATTGTCTGAGCAACATATGTACTTCATTTCCTTCTTTCTCTAAAAATGCTTTCCAATTGAAGTTCCAAACTTGTCCTATGTGGTTGTTGGCCAATTCCAGATTTAATTTCCACATAACGACGCAACTTTATGGGTGAAAGATATGACAACTTCAACAAGCACCTTGAGTTAAAAAAGAACAATACACACCTTTAGCTGCAAATGAGGAATATGCACCTTGAAACCTATTTAAACACTATCATCGAGATCCTCTGCTTTGGATGCAAGCTAGCCATAAAGTCACTTTCTTTTCCAGGCCGTAAATGATGTCCTCCTTGTCTAAGGGTCATCAATTCCATTGTCTGAGCACATTATTGGCATTCCTTTTTGGTCAAGTATACGAGAAGTCTCCAGAATGTGCAAATTCAATGAAGTTTTAAGACTATAAACCTCAAAATGTGTTTCATGCCACACAAAATCTTCGAAGCCATTTTGCTTCTTGCAGAGAATCTTGGGTTTTGAACCTTGTCCTGGTTACATTGCTTTATTTTGTGCCTTTATGCTTTCATGGGAAGAAGAAATTATCTCCTAAGGCTAAGTAATAAGTGCTTGGCATTTCTGTTGTGATTACTCGGGGCAACTTGAGATGATATGCTTGCATAGCATGCTAAATGTGTTTTTATGCTTGCAGCTATCCTGCAACTTCCAGTCCATAAAAAGCGACCTCCAGTGTCTGGATATCGACGTACAACACTTAATCGTGAGATTGTGCTTCTCTGATTTCCTTGCTCTGTGTAACATCTAAAGCATTTTACGTTCTCATTACTATTTGGAAATGATTATGTCCTAATTGTTATGTATAAGCATGTAATTTCACAACAATGTACTTTGATAAAATGAATGCACGAGGCGTTGTTAGTCAATCTGCAAAATGCACACTTATCCATGTGATCAATTCCAATGGTTATTCTCTATGTTTAGAAATTCTCTTGGCCATGTGGGGCATTTCTTATGATGAGTGGAGGAAATAGCATGAAGATAATGGTGATGGTGTATTTGCAATGATTTGAAAAGTAATATGTGTGATAATGATTATACAAAGGATGTGAGGGTATCTGTGACAGACATCAGTTGACGTGTTTTGCAATTGACCCCTAATCACTCCATTCAAATTGTTTTAAGCCATCATTTGATGATGACCCAAGGGGAACATCTTTAGTGCATGTGCTGAACATCTGGGGAGGAAGAAGTGGAGAGAGAAAGAGGCTAGCATGCCTTTGCCATCCGAAAGAGAGTGGTTTCAGCACCATGGGGGATTTTGTTTTTTAATAAACTTCAATAGGGAAGTGTCAGAAGCTTGACAGCATATATATCATGGCTTTGCTGTTATACCGAAATGTTAATAGGAGTAGGTGGGTCGAAATCATTGTTCACAAAAATGAAATGAGGTTTCAGGTGGCTGTGTTTTTGGTTCTTGAAAGATATTGTTACTTGAGCAAGGATAATAGGCTGATATCTAGGATAGATACTTAAGATGGCAGATTAACTGAGTGAAATAAGGGATTATCTATGCCTTGAGAGTCAATCATGATGGCTTGCTGAAAATGGAAATGCATCTTAAGTTTTTAGCGAAAAACAAGGAAGAAGGGTCATAAAGACGCTTAAATGATGCAACTAAAGATTTTTGAGGTTTTCAAGTCTCCAGTTGCTTCCGTGTGCTCTTATTCCATGTAGTCGTTCGAGTGTTCTTTTTTTTTTTTTCATTCTTTATTTTTGTCCTTGTACGTTTCTGAAGTATTTGAACTGTTTGTTTTAACAAGATCATTTATTATCTTCAAATAAAGATGCTCTAATGAGAAAGTTGCGTGAAGCCCATAGAACATGGGAGCATGATTGTGGAAGAATAGAAAAAGTGAGGATTGCAGAAGTGTCTCTCATGAGTGAAATTGTGGGGCTGAATGGTCCATATTTTCAGGCTGGACAACAAGCAGGAATTTTTATCCCAATGAAAGTCTCTGAGTTTGAAGTGGCTGTTAATAGCACTAATGAAGCATCTAAAGAATCAGTGTGTTAATTATCGAACTTCCCTTGAGCTGAATCATAAGTAGGATTCCGAAAGTTCTCTCAGCTTCTACTATTCAGAAGGTCATGGCTACAATAGAAGAGATTTTGTGGAACCTTATCTATGCAGTCAGCTCAGGTCAATTGAGCACAAGTTTTTCTTAGATCCAGATATTGTTTAAATCGAGTAGGAGCTTGAAACAGTTTTTAGGTGGTCAATCTGCTTAGAATTTAGGAAAGTCAATAACTTTTGGCTCAGTCGATTTTTTCCACTTTTGCTAGTGTACCTTGGATGTTTATGGGAACTTTTAGCTACAAAATGACGATTGTTTGATAACGGTGATGAGTTGGCAACAAACTTGAGGTTTTTAATTATATCTTCTGTCTTAAGTTGAAAATTTTCATTCATAAACTCGAGGATGCCCACAGGGCATATATATACTTCTACTCACTGGTTGCTCTATCTTCTTTTATTCCATAGCATCAACATGGGAAATCACAAGTATAAATGCACCAATGGGTACAAATATAGCAAAATGTCTTGTGACACAAACACTGGAGATACATGAAATAGGATGGACGAGATGGAAGAACAATCATTGCTCAAAATTTGAGAAGACTATACCCTACGCTTTAATGTGCCAGGTGTCAGGTGCAGTATTCTATCCTCTTCATTTTCGTCTTTCTTCCTGGAAATGCTGTAATACATACATTTTTTCTTTCTAATTACATGCACAACTGGGCGGTCCATGGTCAATTTATTTTTAGCCTTGACTAGTCCAATTAAAGGAAACCTGCAGCTTATTGTCCCAAGGCTATGAGAGTTATTCCACTGCTAGATTTCCTCATTATCCTCTAGTCCTTAACACCTAATTCGACAACATAGTCAGTCAAAGAAGACCAGTATAGCCTTTGACTTCTCTAGCTTTCCTGTATCTAACTTGACCTATTTGCAATTTTAATGTTCCCAGAGCTTTGATCTTTCCTCCAATTTAGAATATTTTTATATTCTTGAGAAACTTGTCCACGTTCTACCTCTTTTCCTTTTATGCACTAAACTCAGAGGCACTTTCATCAAGTTCTATTTTCTGTGTTGTAAATTAATGTTGTGAAGCTATTGGATCTTACAAAGTCAAAAGTGAGAGAACAAAATTACTAGAGAAATCCAGGACCAATAAAAAAATTAGAAATTTATGCAGTTCGGTGTTGGTGTCATACCTACTCCACTAAGAGAGCCAGCCGCATAGAGTCCGCTAATCAATGAGAATTACAGAAGTTATGTTCTGTAGTTGGCCATTATTGTATATGGTGGTGAGATATGGGATGAGCAAAGCAACTTTTTGGGAAAAGAGGACCAATATATTCAGAGGATAAGTCAGACTTCACTTGTCGGGAAGCAGTAGACATCCTTCAATTGCGTAGGGTTTCATACACGGCTCAAATGAGACATAATTTAACAATCTGCAAATCTGTTTTCGAACATTTGTTAGCGTTTAGTGAATTTATCCTTCTCAATTCATTTGCTTCCAGGTCTGAAGGAATATATAGAAGCAAATCCATCACTAAAGGTGCAGTCTTCTGTGGCAGTTGTTCAGTCAAAAGTTTCTGATGTTTCGATTTCCAATAGCGAGTATGAGGAGCAAGACGTGCGGGATGAGTTTTATGATGCAATTTCAGCTGATTCATCATCGGAAGAGGAAGAGAGTGATGATGAAGAACTTGGCCATAAGGTTTGGTCTTTTACTTTGACACGATTTTGTTAGATTTTAATTAAGAATTCGTGCATAATCGGGTTTCAATTATTTCAAGAAGAACATGAACTGAATCCTGAATGTGAAATTTTTATTAGGTGGCAAAAGTGAGGCTGAAGAATGTCTCCTGGGCCATTGCAGGCTTGGCTATGAAGAAAAGCTCGGGTTAGATATTTATTGAATTTTCCTCCTAATATACATAAGTAGGATAATCGCGTAATGGTAATTGGTAGTCGGTGTTGTGCATATTTACTCCTAATGTTAACTATGAAGTATCAAAATGCACATCTTTGTTGGTTTGCTCTCTCCCACAAGTTATGTTACCATATTTTGAGTGTCTACTGAAATTAACTAACTTAATTTTTATGTTTGATTGCTTCTGGAGAAGAGTCCTCAATGGATTTATGACAATTCATGTCTTTTCTTATTTAAGGAATTTCTAGCACTATAAAGCAACAGGTTTCCCTGGCAAACTATGCCTACAACAAGAGTGAAAGCTCCTAAAAGATAAAACAAAATAAACGTGGCCTGAGATAAAGAAAGAGTGTCAATTCTTCCGACTAAGGTCAAAGATGCAAAGTGATATGTTGTGTAGTCTTGATTATGCTACATCTAATGACTACCATTAAGTTGAATGAGCTGTTATTTCTACATTTATACCGACTACTGGTCGTGAGGGTACCATTCCATAAGTAGAGGAATTCCTAGTAAAACCTTTTTACTGAATTTTCTATTATCACCCGCAGCTTAATAAATACTATGCTTTTGTCTTCTGTCGGTCTTTCATTTTAGATCGTGTTGTACCCTGTATTGAAGCACTTGACCGTGTGGATGTAGTTGTAGGTGCCACTAAGGAATTAGATGCCAATGTAGCTCCTGCCACTATTGATCTGAGCAATTTTCCTGGTTCCCTGCGCAAGGGTAAGGATGATTCTGATACAAACTGTTGGGCATCTCCAAGTGGTGCTGGCTTCATGATTAGAGGAAAGAACTACCTTAAAGATAACACTAAGGTGTGTGTTGCTCTTCTACAGCATCTTATGTTGAGCATGTACCACATCTTTAAACATTAGATGCATTAGACTGCTAGATGCAATTCAATCTTCTTGTTATTTCTCTAAACTACCTTCTCATATGATGTATTTGCTTTTTGCCAAAATAGAATTTTATGTAGATACACCAATATGAATCTTTTGCTGAACCTAGATATCTGGCTGAAATATCAGTGTTTTTGACAGCATACAGCTTCTCATTCGTTGCAGTCATTCTCTTTCTTCCGTTTCCTTCCTTAGCTTGGTACAAGGTGCCGGCATTCGAAGATTATCTTTCGAGTGGGATTTTTATTCTTCAATTTTTGTTTTGTTTTAATTTGATAAACAAGAATAGCTTCATTTAAGAGCAACAAGGAGGGAAACCTATTCAGATTTAAATACTTGTAAAAGGACCGAAACAATAAAGAAAAGAGCGTAATGACTTGTCATCATGGATAGTTATACCCACTAGTTCATTTTTTTTTTAATATAATGTGGCATTTAATTTTCTTTGCCAAAATTTAGGAAATGCCAGATAAACTGAAGTTCCTTTTTAAAGATTGGCTTTCTCGGCTGCCTGTGAAGGATTTAAGTTTAGCAGTGTTTTCAAGCTCATAGTTTTCATTGTTGAATCTTTTTTCAGGTGATAGGGGGTGATCCACTGCTTGAGCTCTTAGCGGTTGATTGGCTCAGAGTGGATGAAAAGATCGATAGGATTGCCCTGCATCCTAAGTGTCTTGTTCAGGTATTTACACATTGTCTTCATTAGCTGTTTAATACAGTGAAATGGAGCACATTGCTTCGCGTATTTAGGTGATAAATGCAAGTCGAGCAGCACATTTTGGTGCAATCACCTTTGATGGTTGGGATTGGTACAAAGTAGGTTATCTTTGACTTTGGAAGCCACTGTACATGAAGAGCTGAAAAAGGAAGTGAAAGGAAGAATGTGCAGTGGAGAAAATTAAGGCAATCTGGAACAAAATTTCATAAGAATAATTGAGCAGTATGATATAAGTTGTGGAAATGAATGAGCCACTTTACTGTAAGCTGACTATACCCAAAAAGTTTGCTAGAGCAGGCCTTTCTTTTTTGTTTATTTGAGAAATTTTGCTCGGGGGCAGTGGTTGATCTTTCCGCGTTTCGCCTTTCTTTTTATCTGAAAATTTTATTGTTCTTGTTGGATATGTTTATTTTATTTTTAGACTCGGAATCTCAGAATCAATTCAAATTTTATTTGCTAGTCGATGTTTGATTGCAGCGTGCAATTGAATTTCTTTATTTATAAAATTGTGATTGTATATATATCCTCTTTTTTTGGGGGGTTGCTAACTCAGCAGTAGAGTACCATCATCTGTTTCATCAGGAGTCATTCTGACATATTGCTGACTTGTCCAACAAGCTGTACTGAAATTCATCTCATAACTGACAAATGATGAATCTGTTTTTGCCCTTTCCCTTGGCTCTTAGTATCATGCCCTAATAACAATACAGGTTGAAATTTCCATGCTGCCATCCACTATATCACTATCACTTGCATTATACCTTGCTCTTGAATCTAGGACACTAACACTGTTAAACATTTCACTGACATTTCTCACACTATGCTTAAGCCAAGGAAGTTGGTATCAATTATTCATCTCTCCCATGTCTCGGTAGAGATGTTAAGAACCCTTCATATTTTTCAACTGTAATTCAGTCTGATCACGGTGAGGAAAAACTATCCATAGCAGAAAAATCAAAGATGATTTGGACTTTAATACTTTTGAATGATTAGAGTGACTGATGAAGGTTTCTCTGTCTATTCAGTCAGAAGCTGGTAAAAAGCTTCCCTTCATCCTAGTCATTAATCTCCAGGTATGTCTGTGTTCTTTCATCTTCCTACAAATATGTCATACTAAAGGTGAATGGAACCCATAGACTGATGTCCATGATTAAAATTTGGCATTGCCATATCCTTCAAAAAAATTTGCCTGTTAAAATTGAAGCAAAGCATATATTAGTAGAGCCAACATTATTGTGTGGTAGATTTGTAATGTTTGTATTCTCTAGAAGCATCAAGTCTCAAATAAAATTGCACGAACTATTTTGTTTAACTGAATAAGACATGCTTATGTGGTTTGTATATGCTGATACCATCAGGCTGTTTTATTTTATGTTGTTCCCCCTATTAATTTCAAGGAATGAATTCTCTCATTCATTCAGATACATTTTGAGGGCCTCCGTTTTGCTCTGTTTTTGTCAGATTCCAGCGAGACCAAATTATAGCTTGGTCATGTACTATGCCAGTGATAGGCCTGTAAATAAGGATTCTTTATTGGGTAAATTTGTGGATGGAAGTGATGCTTTCAGGGACTCCAGATTTAAGTTGATCCCAAGTATTGTTGAGGTAGAAACCCTTGAATAGAATGTGGGATGCTTTGTTTAAAGGGTATACCTTTTGTGCTGAGCTTAATCACTTCAACACATGTAGGGATATTGGATGGTCAAGCGTGCGGGTGGGCACGAAAGCTTGTCTATTGGGGAAAGCTGTTACATGCAAATATCTCAGGCAGGACAACTTTTTGGAAGTAAGTGTTTGATCTTTTTTTGGCCTTTCTTAGTTAAATTATAAATGAGTTGACATCAGTACAAAATGTTGATTGCTGCATCCTTAAGGTATAGATGTCACTAGGAAGGGCAACTGTTGGGGTGCCAACACTCTCACAATTCATAGATTAATCATCACCTGCTGCTGCTAAACTTGAAAGAAAAAATTTTAAAGCCATTTGTTCTTTCAAAAAGAAAGAGTAACCGCCCTCTGAGCTCTCCTGTTTGTCCCTTTCCATGCCATCAAAAAATGATGAAAAAAACAAGTGCTCATTGTATCTTTCTTTAGCAGGATCTAGAGTTACTGGAAATATCACTGAAATTTAGGGCTCTCTCTTAAAAATATCATTATATTATAGGTATATGAAATTGTACTATTGACATAAAATTTAGACAAATCTCAGCAGTGCAACGCAATTTTGATGTTCTTTACTAGGAGGAAATACCTCAGCCTTGGGGTTTTGCAGTGGTGAGTTAACTTCATCGTAAACAGTGGTGTTTCAGAAATCAAAACAGAACCTATCAGTCATCAATTTAAAACATATAGCCAGATATCAAGCCCTGTCAACTGCTTTTACACTGGCATGCGACGTTGTTCTGGTCCAACCAAAGATTTCAGCGTCAATGCATTCGTTACCTGCTTGATTTCTTTGTCACGTTCTCCTCTTAGAGAACACGTAGGGAGGCCTCCCGTGCATACTTGTGGGCTCATTATGGGGTCCTTTAATGGGAAGGTAGCTCCCACAAGTTCTATCCACTATTGCAGTTCATCAAATAGGAAGTAGGAGGCACGTTAGCAGTTTACCGATGTCGTGAACTTAACGTCCATATAACATTCTTTTTGACTTTAAAAAAAAAAAAAAAATCGGATTTGCTGTGTAGTCTCATTCCTTGACAAGCATGTTTCCTATATGCAGATCGATGTGGATATTGGATCATCTTCTGTAGCGAGGAGTGTCATTGGTCTTGTACTCGGATATGTCACAAGCATAGTTGTTGATCTCGCAATTTTGATAGAGGTTGGTATATTGGATAAACAGTTGCTCGTTCTTATCTGTTTCGGAGAAGCTGTTCCATTGATTTGGATGTCTATTAACAAGTTGATTTCTTGTTGAGTTTGTGATGCAAACGGGTGGTTTTCTTTATATTCAAACATAGCTTCTAGTAGGATTTGTGGTCATGTCACAGGGGAGGTGCTTGGACTCGAATGTATCATAATGTTCTATTGTCAAACTGAGTATCAAAGTAGCATTATAAGTTTCTTCATTCTTCATTGTTGATAGGTACAATTTTCTTCATGCTTCATTATTGATAGGCTAGCTAGTATCACAGTGTCTGCCTAGTTAGTAGGGTGGTTGGGGTCTCCACTTGCCTTTGCTCAGGAAAGATTAGTTTCAGAGTTTTGCAGGCAATTGTTGGGTTTATGTACTATCATTCGATCTGTTTAGCTCATTGATTGGTTAGTGATCCAAATAGAGAAGAGACGAGTTTGTTATTTACTGGAGATTCATATTCTGGTTAACGATTCTTGCCAACAAGTTGAATTTTCTTTTTAGCATAGTGTCTTACAGTCCATGTCTATCAACTTAGATATTTTGCTGATTACAAGCTGTCCATCTTGATAAGCTTTTATCTTGGTGGTCGACTCAATTTAAGTTGGAACAAGGGTATACAGGATCTGTAGTGAATGACTTTAGATGGCGTCCTTTGACTAACATCCTGGTTGTGTCAAGGGTAGACTACGGGGTAGAGTTCTATCGTTAGAACCTTTTGAGGGTAGAAACTATCTCTAGCACGCTGGTTAAGTTTGACAAGTACCATTGTATTTTGGTGGGTTTATTCTGGTTTATAGCAAAATACTATTGTTCAGGCCAAATTTATGTGCTAAATATATGTTTGTGTAGTGTTCTTGATTAATAATAGCTACTTTGTTTGCAGGCCAAGGAAGAGAGTGACTTGCCTGAGTACATTCTTGGGACTGTCCGGCTAAACCGTCTGACGCTTGACTCAGCATTACACTTTGGAGCTTGAGGATTCCTACATGTATCTTAGGGAAATTAATGAGGACCTTTGGCCAACACATGAGGGAACAACCACGAGATTCACCGGTATAAAATGTTCATAGAATTGGTTCAATGCAAAAATCTCTCTTTGTACTCATATGAAGTCGGTAAATATTATTAAGCAGCTCCAAGTTATAAATTGCTAGTCCTTCTCATGGCGAAGTGCACTTTGGTAGCAAAACCACCATCTTACTCGCTAATTCTCTAAACATTTGAAGGTGGCGGCGGGCCGACACTAAAAATGCGTTTTGTGTTTGCCAATGAAGACCAGAGCATGTTAAAAGAAAGGGGAAAAAACATTTGATATGCAAAGACATTGGGACTAACTGTTCTGCAATTGAAAAGTGCACACCTTGGTTACCCTCGTGATCTTTGGAAGCTTTCTAGCTTCCAATTCTATAAAAGACACTCCCCTCCACCCATGCCCTTTATTCTCTGCACCGGCTTTGAATGATTTGGATGAATTAAAAAAAATGGCCATATAAATATTTAGGAATAAATTGACATTAGCATTAAAAACATTTATCATTAGCTAATTATTTTGAAAGATACGACCGATTGTCTTTTAGAATTTTTTTTTTCAAATTATTCATTTTTCACTAAATAAATGGAGCTTAAGACTTGTATGTAATGAAATAGCTTCATCCATTAAGAGTGTGTTTGTTTCATGAAAAATTAAATATTTGAAAAATATTTTTCAAATATTAAACTCTTGTATTTTTTTAGAAAAATTAGTTCAATATCGATAACACTTTATGTCTAATTATTTTCACGGTGATAAAAGTATTTTCTATTCATTCATTTTTATGAATGACACAAGTGTTTATTTTTTGGAAAATATTTTTTAAATTTTTGACTTTTTGTGAAATAAACACACCAGAAATAGTAAAGAATCGATACAACTAAAAGAACCAAACTGAAAATCAACCTATCATTGCTTCCGATTTTCCTCAGTCAACGAGAAAAGTTTCGTGGATTATTTAATTTGCATATTTATTGTATGAGTAGAGCTTATTTTTGGAATGTAATTCTTGTACTAATAGTGTTTGGATTGACTAGCAAAAAATTGGAGAAGATTTGATAATTTAAATTGAGATATCTCACTTAAAGGGCACAATATGCAGAGTGACTTATGACCATGCAAGTGATGGAGGTAGGAGCACAACTCAATAATAATCAGATTCATCAATTAACAAAATTGCAAAAGCAGAGGAGGCAAGGGAGTTGTTAGTACTGTATCAAATGACCAAGAATGAAACATTGGTTTAACAATCTGTACAAATAAAAAAAAAAGTCCGAGAATAGAGATTAAGTGCAAATCAACTTGGGAAAAAAATGAACAAAAAAATTAGCATCTTCATGCATCGTTCTTAGAGATGGAGACGAGTTGAGGGGTCAAAACGGGTCATAAAACTGACTTTTCCACTCCCACTTTTTTGGTTGGATTATATATGAATTGTCTAAATTTCAATCAAATTATGTATTCTGACCAACAACAAAAAAATCGAACTCTGTGTTAATGGGCTTCCACAGAACCCATTTTCAGCCCATTTACTCTCAGGCCCGTTCATCTTTCTGTGTTAATGGGCTTCTACAGAATCCATTCTCGGCCCATTTTCTTTCAGGCCGGTTCTTCTTGTATCGCTCGTACGAGCACGATCGAGCCGTCGGTCCACTCTCGGAGTTCGCGCCAAATTCCTTCGATCGTACCCGTCTTCTTCCCCTCCAGAAGAAGAGGAAGGTTTGCCCCTTTCCTCCCTGAGATCCGTGCGTCTCTCTCCCTCTCTGTGAAGGTGCTGCTCCCGTCTTGTCGTCCCTCCACCGAGCTCGGGACTGTTACAGGTGCGTCCGCGATTCCCGGGCTTTTCTTCCGTTCACCGTTGGTGCAGGGGTTCTGTTTCGACGCTCGTCGTGGCGTAGTCAACGGCTCTTCATTTGCACCTACTGCACGGATGATCATTTCACTGTGCTTTGCTTAGTGTTGCGTTTTTTTGTTGTGTCCGGTTACCGAGATTCGGGGTTTGTGCCGGTGATCTGCGGAGGCCATTTCCTGTTCTTCTTGAACGTACATTGGCTCTCTGAGTTGCGGACCAAGTATTTGTTTTTATGTTCGATAGAAAGTAGGGTGTGTTTTTCTTGCGTGGGTTCGCTGAGTTTGTGCGCTGTGAGAAAGAGCTCGTGTTGCCTGAAATCAGTGAAGAAGGTGAAGTTGTTGGAGAGTGAGAGGGGTGTAAAATCGTTCCATCGTTTTGTTCTATGGAACTTATGCGATATTCTCCATTTTTTCACGTTCGTTCCATTAGAGAGCTAGAGGGAGAGAATTGTGTTGGGAAAAGTGAGGGCATTGGTGGAAAATTTGATTGCTCGTTACATTTGTCCTGTGATTTTCTTTTTCCATAGCAAATAGGTTTACTGACATATTGGGCATGATTTTCTAGATTTTTTCAAAAAATGAATTTTTTTTCAAAATATAGAGCAAATACTACTTTCATTAACTAAAAGTCTCATTGAATTTAATCTTACAAAACTTAACATAACACACCTGCCAAATTCTAATGAAGGTGGCCGGGTAGGTATGGGTTTTATTTTTTTGTTTTATTTTTTTTTGGGGGGGGGGGGGGAGTCCAATACGGGTCAAGGCCAAAATATAAATAGGTTAAAACGGGTCAATCTGTTTTTAACCCAACCCAACATACCCATTTGACACCTCACGGCCTAAGGAATCCCATCTGTGATGGAATCCTGAAAATAGGATTGTTAATCACTGCAGAATGTGTCCTAGTTTTGGAATAAAGATGAGTCTGATTTGCAAATTCATGACCGTATCAAGCTATGGATGGAGCACTACACATGCTTAGCTCTCCTTGGGCCTATCATGATTGCCATCCCTATAGGTGGAAACCCACGCTTAGCTGTACTTGGGTGTGTTAAACATCATATGGTTTTTATGATTTTGTGTTTACTTTGGCTTTTTCTAGCTTGTGTGCTTTCTTTGAGGCATTTAAAAAAGACTACTCTTGACAGAGTTCCAGAGCCATCTTTTATTTGAGTGAAGCAGTTGATTAACTTTTGCTTTAAACTACTGTTGTTCACCTCTTCAATTTGCAGACAGAAAATCCTCATTTGGAGATATATATTTTAAGCCGCTTGTGATATATGAGGGAGAGACTCGGTGGACATCTAGTTTGATACCGGATGAGAAAACTTTTATCATAAAGATAGTTGGTAATCCACATAACTGCAATAGAAGCCCTAACAAAAAGCCAAGCGACTGTTACACGGCTTGCCCATGAGTACATACCTAAGATTAGAGCTAGACTCATTTACTCATTTGCAGATATGTGCTCATATGCAAGAGAAAGTTCTGCCCTGACACTTGATGAAAAAGAATTCTGGAGAACCATATGGAAAGCCCATAGTCATATAAAGGAACCGATGGAGCAGCAGTATGATATGCTAAGATCTTATTTGGAGGAGCTGAAGCGAGTTAGCGAGTATGGAACTTTTAGAATGGAAGTCAACACAGCAACCAAGATATTTGAGAAGTTTTATGTGGGGTTTGATGAGTTGAGAAGGGGTTTTTAGCAGGATGTAAACGTGTCGTAGGATTGGACGGATGCTTCCTTAAGACTGGATTGAAAGGGATGTTGTTGTATGCTGTTGGACAAGATGGAAACAATCAAATGTTTCCAATTGCTTGGGCAGTTGTGGATGCTGAGTCTGAGGCATCTTGGAGTTGGTTTCTCACCCTATTATTCACTGACCTGAGGGTGGGTAGAGGCGAGGGTTGGACTTTCATCAGTGACCAGCAAAAGGTAATATCTCACTTTTTGTCTTTAAATGTTATTACACTGCACTAATGCAATCGTTGATGTGATTTGTATGTTTTTTATTGGCTGATTTTGGTTGCAGGGACTAATAACCGCAGTTTCAAGGCTATCTCCACTTGCGGAGCATCGATATTGTGCAGCACACATATATGCTAATTGGGAAAAATTGTACAGAGGGGATGCTCTTCAGAATATCTTTCATAGTGCTGTAAGCTGTACATTTGAAGCTGATTTTGACCTAACAATTGCGGATTTAAAGATGGAGTGCCCTAAAGGTTACGAAGACTTCATGCGGCAAGGCCCTGAGCACTTTTGTAGGGCTTTCATCAAGACGGGTACCAACTGTGATTCAGTTGATAACAACTTATGTGAGACCTTCAAGGAATATATTTGGCTACCAAGAGAAAGACCCATCCTTGAGATGCTTGAAGGGGTAAGAATTATGTTGATGGAGAGGATGGTGGAGAGTAGTCAGTTAATGGTTGATCAAACAGATCCAATTTGCCCAAGTATTAGAATGAAGTTGGATAAGACTAAATTAGAGTCCAGATATTGCATTCCTAGAGCAGCTACAAGGAGTAAGTTTGAGGTTGAAGTGGATGATGATAGATTTGTGGTTGACTTGGCTGGGAAGACCTGTGCTTGTAGGGAATGGGATATCTCTGGAATACCATGTAGACATGCCATATCTTGCATTACTTTCATGAAGTTAGATATCAATGATTATGTCGATGACTGCTTTAAGAAAGATGCTTATGAAAGATGTTACCAATTTCCCTTCCCAGCTATGAATGGAAAAAAAATGTGGCCCAAAGTCAATGGTGATACAATCAAACCCCCACCTTATAGAAGGAAAAGGGTAATCTCTTTGTCTAATGTTTTATATGTGTATCAAAAGGAAAAAACAAGTTGATATGCTGAATTTTTTTGTTTTTTGTTTTGTTTTTACTGCAGATGCCTAATAGTGATAGAGGTATTGACATGGGAGGTCTATCCATCTCCAAGAGACAACCAAGAGCCAGGACTGTTCAAATTTCACCAAGCCAGGCTGCAATTGATACCACAGAATCTTCATGTGCTGAAGAATCTAGAATTGATGGTGGAATGTGAAGTTGTGGACTGGAAAATGCTAGTGGATGTTCAGCGCCTGCTGTTAGATGAGGATGTTCAGTTGTAGATTGAAAAGGCTAGTTTTTATGTTGTTTGTGAGTGCATTTGGCTGTTTACCACGTGTTTGAGGATTTGGCAATGTAGTTTAGTATTTGGGATGTTTTGGCTATGTACGCTGTCTTGAGTTGTGCCTGCCGTATTGGGAAGGTTTATTGTGTTGGGATGTTTGTCTTTTGCATCAAACAATGTGGTGGATCAGTTTAAGTTTGTCTGCTTTGCATTCTTTTGATTTGTGCGTGCAGTGCTGTGCTGACTTGTGCCTCCTGTGCTTTGCTGTGCACTTTCTGAACACGGTTTGTGTTGTGCTGATATTCCTTGGGGATGCGATAAATCCTGTGTTGATATTTCTTGTTTTTTGTTTCGAAAAGCTTCATGGCTTTCTCTTTCTCTAAGAAGTCCATAGCTAAACATAGAGCTGTGATGAGCACAGAAACTGTGCTATGCAGTGTTGTGCTGAGTTGTGCCTCCGGTGCTATGCCGTGCGATCTCTGAGCACAGTTTTTGTGGTGTGCTGATATTCCTTCTTGATGGGATATATCTTGTGTTGATATTTCCTGTTTTGCGTTTTAAAGAGTACGTGGCTCTCTCTCTCTCTCTCTCTCAAGTCCATAATGCAACAGAGTTGTGCTGAGCACCGGAACTGTGCTGCTGCGCTGTATCATGTTGTGCTTTGCTGAGCACAGAATCTGTGTTGTGCGATCCTTGAGCACAGAAACTGTGCTGTGTTGATAAGTCGTATGTATAACAACTCCACATCTAACAGAAAGCTGTGTTGAGCACAGACGTAGCCATTTTTATTATGCATTTTCAGTAAAGCTGAGGATAAAAAGGAAGAAACTGATATGATAACTTTTGTACACCAATATCAACAAGGATTACAACTCAAATAGGCCTTTCGCCAACGTCAGAAACAAGTAAATTGAATACCCCAGCCTATAAAGCCAAAGCTCTGGCCTAATAGCTGTGGCCAACCCTTCTGTACATCTCAGAAATAGCTTCATTTCAGCCAAATCTTCAATCTACTTTGATCTTGTTTAGGTCATCTCAACAAGACCAAGAACAAGAACAATATCAAACACTGAAGAAGCAGAAGACCAACCTCAGCCTCATCTCCATCTCATCTCAAATCTCGAGCTTTCCTTCATTTTGCTACACATTTCAGAATTACATTAGTAACACAATCTCCGGTAAGCAGTGTTTCAGCCTCGTATGAACCTTACAGATCATTAGCACAATCAAAGCTCCTATAAATACTAGTATGACCCTGACTGACTTCTTCTTCACTTGCATTCTCGCAAATTCTTTCTGTAAGCCATTGTTCAATGAGTCTCCACATTTGCAGCCTCTCCTTGAAGATCAGTATCATTAGTCAGTTGGAAAATTACTTCACTCTTCCATCGTCAGCTCACGATCAACCAGTTGAAAAAAAAAAAACCCACAATCATCAACTTGTCTAAACATAATAACAGATTTTTTAACAGGTTTAGAATCACAACATCGTTCAAAATTGCTAAAGTAGGTGAGAATATTCATCTTATGAGAGAGTAGATTAGAGAATGATGATTGCCACATGGCTGTTAGTTATAAATAGTAGTAGGAAAATTACTATGTGGTGGTTTACTTTAGGTCGATTTCCTATTATCCAATTGTAATGTGAGTGGCATAAATTGGAAGAGCATATATAAGCTCATCTCTTTGGGTATTTCCCTTAATAAATGAAATACAGAACAGTAGCCTCTCCCAACACGCTATCTCGTCTTCTCATCTGTTCTCTTTTCTATCTAAATATAAATTCTTCTTGTCAGCCTCAATTCTCCTCTTCTCCTTCTATATTATCTTAGTTTATTACATGTACTTCAGATATGGCAACCTAGTATTTAACTTGAAAGCTCCACATACATATGAATGACTCATGACTATTGCCTGCATGACTACATCAAATAGGTTATGATGCCCTACAAACAACTTCAGCAAATTTTTTTTTCAGGGTTAAAATTCTAAGCCTCAACAAGCCTCTAAATTCAGATGCCAGAATTATACCTTTAAACTTCTGGCCTAAACATGCAATTTTAAGGGAATCGAACCTTTAAAAATATGCTTCATACTGGAGAAAGAAAGCTAAATAATGAGGTTGCGCCTCTCCCTTTATGCTGAACAAAGAGTGGCATTCAGCTAATTGGATTTCTTTTCCATTGTGATTTCACGAACACAAGTTCTGGATAAGTGAAGATGAAGGAAAGGGTCGTTGAAAAAAGTAGCTGGTGACGACTGCTTAAAGTTTAGAAAGCAAATGAGTAAAACATAGTTGAAACAAATGGTTGCTTTTATTAGATGTTAAACATGAATGAAAGGGAATGATCTTATTACAATGAATTCTGTAGATGGTACCATAGGTGAAAGACGAAACGTCCAATTAGATAGGACTCAAATGGTGCGGGATTGGTTTAAAGTAGTTTGTGTTGATTGGATTGAAATTGGTTATTGAAGATCAGTGTTACTTCACATGCTAAGTTGTAATATAGTGTCAGGTAGCATGTTGATCTCAGAACTGGTTTTGGTAGATGAACATTAACATAGATGAACCAGTGTCATCGGGCAGTCTTTGTCGCTTCTCATACGTCGATATGGTTATGACTATTCTCTGATTATCAATTCAAGCAACATTTCACAAGGGAAAAAGAAAGCATGACAACCCCAGCAGCACACTGGAAATTTACTCGTAAGGAAATTATGAGATTCGGAAGAATTTCATCTTCCATGCAGAACATACTAGCAGAATTGCAGTGACAACAGCATTGTCAAAAACTCAGTCTTTCATGATATTTTCTTAAGTTATAATAATACATTACAAGAATGGTTAAATGCTTGACCAGCTCGTGCACTGTGGCCTAGCTAGATTTTTGAGGTGCTGATAAGTTGATTTTACCAGCGTTTGGCCATTTTCTTTATCCGTAAATAGCCCGCCCGACCTGATCCGCAAAAAGGAGTATTTTCCAGTGATCAGTGACTCAGTGGTTGATTGGAGGGTTGGAACATTAATGCTGAAAATTCACATTGCTGTTGTTGCTACCCAGTTGTGTCGATGTCATAAAGAACCTCGTTGTTTCCTGACATAGGACATGAAAGTAAAAGCCCATAGGAGTTAGTTCATATGATTTATAGCTCGTTCATAGATGGTCCCAACAGATTTTTGCATTTTCAAAGGTGAAACGCAACAAATCTTAAAATCTCCTAAATGTATAATACAAAAGAACCCAAATAAATGAAAAGCAAAATTGCAGAAGAAAACAAAAACCTCTCTTCTATCTCCTTCCTTCTTCCTTCCCTACATTTAAAAACAAAACTTGGACCTCCTTTGCTTACCACATCAACTTAATTAATTAGACAGTGTAGTTCTGTTGAATGGTGTCCATGTCCAACCCCTTCAACTTCACCACTGAGTCAACATGTCCCTTGAGTGTGTGGAGCTCTCTTAGCCTGTCAAATTTTTTCCAACAAGAAAACAAGCTGAAAACAATGAGTGGGTTTGCCTTCAGGCCATTCATAACTTGATTTCTGAGACAAGTGAAGCTAGTCACCTCGCGATTTCGGCACGTCTTTTGGCCTGCTCAGCAATCTCGGACAACTCCCGGTAGCTGCTGTTGTCATTGAACAGTGCCTGTGGGGTCTGAAGACCGTGGAGCGTCCTCTCAGCCAAAGCCCATTGTGCCTCCCTCTCGCCCTTGCCATAGTCCTTCTTGGTTGTGAACGCGGTCTGTCCATATTAGTAGTTAAAATAGCATTAATATGGTGAGCTAATAAAGCAATAGAAAGAAGTGATACATCTTTTTTAAAGGAATTGAAGTTGAAAAGATGATGAGAGGACCTTGCTCTGGAACAGATTGTCCCAACCCTTGCCGCTCAATGCGTAGCGGATAAAGAACTTGAGGACATCGAGTGGGAAGTACGTGATGATGCTGAAGATCCAGATCACTCCGGCCCATCCCCATCCGATGCCTTGAACCCTAGCAAAGCCCCAGCTTGCGTACACGGCAATAAGCGTCGCCACCTTAACAAGAAATCATAACATGAGCCGCGATATTTGGCAGATGATTAAGTGTGTGCAGAGAATCGAGAGCATGAAATTTTAAGTACCAATTGTGCAGCGAAGAAGGCACCAACAAGCAAGAGTCCAGGGCGCTCGACAAAGGACCAGCTTCGCGATCGGGTTACAAAGATGAGTGCTTGACTAATGATGCTAACTTGGAGATAAAGCGCCGCAGTTAGCTCATCTTCACTTCCTTTGATCGGCCTCACGCCGAAAGTATCCTGCAAAAATTATAGTATAAGTATATTTTCTCTGCCGTTGTGTGTTATCAGAAAATGAACTTTGGCTTACGGGGAAGAAGTCGGTATCATGCGCAAGCCAGAAGAAGAGCACTGTCATTAGAGCGAGATAAGTTCCAAGAACTATGCCCGTGGCAAAGATCTCCTTGAGCTTCCATGAGTCGGGAACTGGAGAGGGCTTCACTCTGTCCTTAGAGATGGTCATGATGGTCCGTCATTTAGGATGGCGATGATGAGAACCATGAAAGGCGAAAAATCAAACTTCCAAATGAGAGCCACGAGCAGGAAACCCAGCACGATACGGATTGTGATGGAGACGGCGTAGATGGTGTAGTTCTTCATCCTTTGGAATATGGCCCTGCTTGTCAACACGGCACTTACGATTACACTCAGTCCTGGCTCCGTCAAGACAATGTCTGACGCACCTCGAGCTGCATCGGTTGCATCAGCCACCGCAATGCCGATATCTGCCTTTTTAAGTGCGGGCGCATCATTAACACCATCTCCAGTCATTCCACAAATGTGCTTCCTCTCTGGAGCTTCTTAACGATTTCATACTTGTGCTCTGCATGTTCAACGTATGTATTAGTCCATCTTGTACTTAAAAAGGTAGAATTGTCAGATGGGACTAATCATTACCAGGAAGACGCCGGCAAATCCGTCAGCTTTTTCGATGAGCTCTTCGATGGAAATAGATGCAATTGACGCGTCCTTGCACTCGCCAAGAAGAGAAGATGATGGATACATGTTGGTACCCATGCCAAGCCTACGGCCAGTCTCTTTGCCAATTGCAAGTTGGTCACCGGTGATCATCTTCACGTTGACACCGAGGTCAAGGGCACGGCGGATAGTCTCTGCACTGTCATGCCTCGGAGGATCAAACAGAGACAGGATACAACGAACTCCCCATGGCCCTCCTTCGCTCTCCTTGGTCTTCTCAGGAACCGTCTGGTAAGCACCCAGACAATGTGATGCTCCCGACAGTATTATGTAGAAAGATGCAAGAAATATCTTACATCTTATTATTGGCTTGGGAAGCTTACAAACCTGTCGACCAACAGCGAGTGAGCGGAGGCCGCGTGTGGCGAAACTGTCGATGATCGAATGGGCTTTTTTGTTTGCATCCCCGCTGAGTTTGCAGAGTTCCATAATCTAGCATACAAGAACAGAAGTTACTAAAGATGATTCAGAAAATTTGGAGTATTCTGGGTATGAATTAGCCCCCTGTTCTGGAGCACCCTTGCTGCATCGATGCCAATCGCCATTACCGTCGATGTAGGTGATCGCAGTGCGCTTGTCCACCGGGTTGAAAGGTAGGAAATGCACCTCTGTAATTCCAGCCCTTGCCTGTGGAAGGGCATTCCAAATTGAAATTTGAAGAAGAAGGCAACATCAACATTGATGCAACATGAAAGAGAAACGCTCGGCATGTTAACCACCTCTTTGGGGTCGGCCAACGTTCGACAATGCAAGCATCAATTGCATCCTGGTTCTCAACCCTGGATGCCCTGGCGGCAAGCAACAAAACAGTGTCCTTGTCTGCATCCTTTGGAAACACCTGTAACGGAGATCGACCCCCAGAAAAATATTGAGATTCTACTTCGACATTTACGTTATGGCAAATGCGGTGAGGAAGGCTTTTGATGGAGTGCAATCACTGGAATTTATAGCCTGTTTACTGACCTCGATCAAGCTCTTGTCAACATTGAGCTTGTTGAGGGTGAGGGTACCGGTCTTGTCGCTGCAAAGCACATCCATCCCGGCCATTTCCTCGATGGCAGTCATCCTCTTCGTGATGGCGCGCCTGTTGTGAGAGTCGGTGAGACCCGATGGCCATCGTCACAGACAAAACCGTGGGCATTGCGATCGGGATCCCTCCAATGAGAAGGACCAACAAGTTGTCGATACCATCTCTATAACCTCTATGTTGGATCGGGTACATCACTACTATTTCAACTAGCAGGCCCAACGCAATCGAGCAAATGCAGAAGTTTCCGATAGCCGTCAACACTAGTTGGACAATCAGAAAAATCGCACACTCAAATTAGCATAATCTCACCGTTAACTTTCAGTTATGGACAACCATTTCAAAGTTGAATCGATGGAATGTCACATATGATCGATACCTTTTGGAAGGACCACGTTGGTACTGTCCACAAGGTGGGCTGGCCTTGCCAAAGAAGGTATGGACGCCGTGCGATAACC
>JAGVVM010004931.1:0-26066 GCA_019149425.1 Psidium friedrichsthalianum | reverse complement strand
CCCCCCCACAACCCCCATTGCCCATACCTAGCCCCCGCACACCTCGATAGAGGAAACCAGCACCTCCCCCCCCCCCCTCACGCTCGTAACACTCTTTTTTTTTCTCTAAAAAATGAGTATTAAAATAAAGTAGGGGGCATCTCGATTAAGAGTGGTACGTTAGATATCAGTTTCATGGCTGGAGTTGTCCAAGATGACACCAAGGTAGAGCCCACGGCTCCCCCATTGTGACCAAGATTTTACTACGCCTCCGCACTCGTAACTCCAGTATAGAGAGAATGACGGACAGCTCAAACCGAATTTCAATAATGTTCTGTGTTCACCCCCAACAACTATAGCGATCAGCAAATTCATTAATCCCAATTCAAAATTTTCAGTGAGGGGTTGCTCTATGTTATTTCCATGAAAACCGCAGCATAACTTTCTCCATACGACAAGTGCTGGGACGAAGAATCATAAATTCTACAAAACACCATAGAAGCCTAGGGGCGTGCCGTACCGTCTCTAGTCAGTTCGCAAATCACAACTGCCACAGTTATAGATGCAAGAGTCAAAGCTTCCTTGAGCTTGAATAAGCAAAAGAGAACGAGGTCAAGAGTTCACCCAATCCGCCGAAACAACTAAATGGATGCTGCTGCATGACACAATCTAATTTTTACACGTGTTCCGAATTGGATAGAAAAGAATGAGAATTTTCCACAAATAACTGAAATAACGAGAAGTATTCCATAGCGAACGGTTTCATGTCCAAACAAGCATTGTGACAGACAGAAACTAGTTTTACATGTCACGGTCCATAGAACTGAGATAAACAACGCATTCCCCCAGGATGAATTTTCAGCTTCAAGATGAGCAGCAACCAGCCTTTTGGTTGACAGGCTTGTCCCTGATGTTCACAGTCGGAGGTCGAGCATTGTTCATGGCTGTTGGCTCGCCATCCTGCACGAACCAGAGATCAACAATCAGTCAGGTGAGGATGACGTGGGCCCCATTTCCACTTAGCAACGGGAGAAATCAAGAAAGTCTCAGCGGGGCAAAATATTATCCAGTTCAACGGGAATTGCAGAAGTTAGTGACACAGCCATTAAGTACTCATTTCCTTCTTCGGACAAACCCAGAAGTGCACTATACCTGTTCTTGATGGCTGCAGCCATGGCCATGAAACGCTGTTCCACATTGGTTGGCGTTCCTTTGGCACTAGTCTCCATGAATGGAATCCCAATCTCGTCTGCAAAAGCCTAAACAAGCCAAATAAATTACAATGCATTCAAATAAAAAACAATCATAATCAATATGGCAGAGCAGCAAATGTCAATCTTTACCTTTAGCGTCTCATAAGAAACAACCTTCTGGCTGTTAGGTACATTTGTTCCCAACAAGTAGTTTGTGTAACGTTTTCACTTGCATAGCGGTCAATCTCACTTAACCACTGCTTAACATTGTTGAAACTCTCTTGATCTGTGACATCATAAACGACCTACCCTCAAAGGGCCACCAGTTAGAAGGGTGAATTTTCACATAGAGAACAAACATGGGAGACACCTCTACACCAGCAGACAAGAAAATTTGACACTTACAATGATCCCATGAGCCGCGGTAGTAACTGCTTGTGATAGTTCTAAAACGTTCCTGCGCCTGCAGTATCCCACTGTATGACCAGACACGGAAAGGATATGAACACCATACTTATATACGACACAAAGTAGAAAGAAGTTGTAACACCGTGAACGCAAAGAGAGTGTCTCAAGGGAAACAAAATTCTCAAATTGTGCAGTGAAAACCTACGGAAATATCTCATGCCTAACAACAACACTTTGCATATGCAATGTTGCAATCCCCCAGGTATAAATGCTACTAAAAGCGGCCACCATAAAGAGCACAAACAGCAGTACCAAAACAGAAGATAGCTGAAATAAAAAGATAAAAAAAAAAATAGTAGAAAACATACTATCTGCAGTTTGATTGTTTTGCCATCCTGTTCAACCGTGCGGATTTTCTGAATAACATATGTAATGTAAAAGTTAGCCACCAGAACAAGTGAGTATATTAGGTCAGTAAAAGGGCCAAAATGAAAAATACAATTGCTTACAAAGTCAATCCAATAGTGCTGATGTAGCTCTCTAAATATGAGTCATCCTGGTCCAAGAAATAAAGAAAGAGGTTTACTTGGGTTATGGCAACAAGTCTTGGTTTTCAGCAAAAATTGCAACTAGTATTGGTTCACAAGCAAGATTAACACAATCATAGTCACTTGCATATCGAAGGAAAAAAATCAGACAGCTGCCATCATACTTTCATTAAGTAGGAAGGGAAACTGTAATTAAATGTAGATCAGTAGTACAAAGCAGACAGCATAAGAAAGCTTGTGATTCGAATGAATAAAGATCCTTTGGTATCTAGCATCATTGAATTTGAATTGATCCATGTGGAGAGGAACCACAGGTAAACAAAACAAAAATTGAAAAAGGATAACCACAATCAACTTACAGCAAACCTAAGGAGCAGACATGATTTGCCAACACCAGAATCTCCAATGAGTAAAAGCTTAAACAAGTAGTCACTGCACGAAAAGGAGGACGAGAATAAGCACATACATATAGGTTCAAGATAGAGATCCATCTGTTTTATACATGAATATATTGTGCATGATTCCAAGGCAACTGATGATGACAATTGTGCATGTGCAGAACTCTAAATCAAAGAATGTCATCCACTCCCAATCTAGAGTGACGATAAACCACACAAACAAAGACCAATCCTAGTAATCAGAACAATGAAGAACGATGCAACAAGTCAGATAAGCATCAAGGGCGACAAAACTGGAAGAAACTGACGAGGGACAAATATCTGTTGTGTCAGAGCATCAGCATCGTGGACTAATTTGCCAAAAATGCCCAAATGCACATCCATAAATTTTGAGCTCTCAGCCACCAGCCACTTTTTATGCGCAGATTAGCCGCATGTTCTAGTCAATCCAAGCTTCTCAATATAATTGCAAGTACTTCAACAGCTAGCAAAACCAAACTGGGAGTCCCAATTCCGCTTTTCTAACAATTGTCAGGAAGAGACAATAGCAATTCTGACTGCGTTCAGCTGAATTCTTCTAATTACAAATCGTGTCTCCCACAATTTCACGGAATTCAATCTATCAATCTATCACCGCATGATCTCACAGCCTAGATGATTGAAGAGAAACATCATCCCTGCATGATTCTATGGCCTAGGATTGCCCAATCAGGCCATCGATCTGAAACCCAAAACCTTCTGGTTTTCGAACCAGCACTAAAACGTCATCACCGATCAACCATCAGCTAAAAAAGTCACGAGAGCGACGTCACGCGTGACCAGAAAGCCAGCTCAAGGAGACATCTAAACTATCACCGATCTAATCTGAATCACGCAAAACAAAGACTGAGACAATCAACCAACTACCGACCATCGAGGGTTTGATCGAAAGAGGGATGGATAACCAGAGGGCTTACTATTCCGGATTCATGGTGGCGAGATGAAGCCAAGATCGAATCGAATCGCAAGAAATTCAAACTCTACGACGGAGATTGATCCCGCTTCCAGCGAGAATACCACCGATTCTTCTGGGATCGTCGCCGGGGAGAGAGAGAGAATGTGTTGAACAAACAATGAAGAGAAAAAACCAAAGGAACAGAGAGAGGCGTGTTATAAAGAAGCCAAATTTGTTTTAATTTTTTAAATATTTTTCTCTTCCAAATTTGATTTTCGTTTTTGTTTTAGTCAAATGATTATGAGCGCCAGGTCATCCAATAAAAATAACTTTCGGAACTTAATTAAACATAAAATCATTTTTATTAACTATAAATTTAAATTGAAAATCTTTTTTGGACCTGAGCAACTCCTTAAATTGTTTTCGCCGGAGATCCCCTTCGGACCTCTAGATCCCTAAAACGTAAAGCAAATAAAATATGTTTCTCATCATTAGGGAAGAAAAAGATATAATTAGAAATTTTAGGTGCAAGGCAAATAAGAAATTCATCCAAACTACCCGATAGGTATCGGAAGCCTCTATAGAAGTGCATAGTGTGCGGGTACTAACACATTAAAATAAGAAATACATCTGAGCTGCCCACTCGGGTTACCGAACAAGCGTTGGAGGAACTTAATTAAAGGTAAATTCATTTTTTAATTATATATTTAAATGGAAAATCTTTTGTTAAGAATAGCTTTTCCTTGATGGGGCTAATTAATGGATATATCGTGGCGAGAAAAGGACGAAAAGAATGAGCGAGAGCGACGTGTGAACGGTGCAATTCCTGCGTACCATCCACTTCAGCTTTTTTATTTTTATTTTTATTTTCCTTTGGATATTCGGTCAAATGGAGCTCGAACTCCATTCCTTTTGTAGACGATCAATTTTATGTTATCTTGCGGAGAAAACGATGTTTAAGGATTAATTGCCAGGGTTGTCAAAATCGAATTGAAAAATCGAATCAAATCACGAACTAAATTGAATTGAATTGAAAATTTATACAGTTTAGTTCGGTTCAATTTTCGATTCAAGTAATTGAAAAATAATCATTCTCTTTTTTTAATTTTGTTCAATTCGATTAACCAAAACGTATTAAAAATCTTCAAAATAATCATTTTTTTATTTTTTCTTCCTTTCCTTCCTTTTATTATTTTTTTCTTTTTTAGGGGAAAGGACAATGGGACCGTTGGTAGTGTGGGAGGTGTCGCGACTCTTGGCAAGGGCTAGTGGCCCTTAACCAATGCCAGCTGCTCCATCGGATTTGAAACCAAATTTTTTATTAAAAAAAAAAGAGAAAATAAAGAAAAAAAATCAAAAAAGAAAAATTGAAAATTGAACTAAACTGAACTGGATTTTTGATTTAATTCATGTCTGGGTCAAGACGAGATTCGGTTTAATTTAAGTTTATACCCTAATGGTTCAGTTTGGTTTAGTCTTCTTGAAAAATCAGATTGAATTGAATCATTGACACCCCTAATTAAACACCAGTAAAATAATCATGAACTAGAATATTTGTGTTGTATTTAGTCCAACTTAAATTTCCTCTAATAGAAATATTCCAATCGAACTAATTTTCGTGTCACAAATATCCCATACGAATGCACCATCGACACATTTACCCCAAATATTACAAAAAAAATTAGGAAGAATGTGACTCTAGTATACCAAGTTGCAATTTTCTATAACACAAAATTTCATTTGAACAAACACGGCACGGGTAATGTGCAAACGATCCACGATTGTTGAATACGTGATTTGGCATTTTTTCCCTAATCTTCACAATTTTAAAATCGAATGTTTATTTAATATTGAACATATCACATCTTCAATTTATTTAACGACAGTAGAAGGAGATGTTATCTTTATTTAATATTGAACTGTCTAGAATTAAGCCGCGTTTGTTTGGTTCGATTAAGGAGTTTTTTTTTTTTGGTTTGATTTTAGTGTCAGCAGAAACATATGGACCCAAATCATGATTGGGCATATTATTGTAGGATCAATCGCCTGATTGATAATCAAATTCCTTATATTCTCCTAAATCGAATCTGTCACGAGTGACATATATTTGATTTAAGTAATTTCGTGATTAATTATCTAAAAAAAAATCACCGAGAAGATGATACTAAACAAAAAAAAACATAGATTGATCATGCCAATTCTAATCAATCTAAGTTTTTTTATTTTGGATTTTCAAATCCAATTAATTCGATTCAATTTCAAGTGCACGCGGAACCGGATGGACCCAACTTACGAAAGCAACCGGTTGGGCAAGTCGACCCCGCCCGGTCAAGAAACGCAACGCCAAAGCATCGTCCCTCATTTTTCGCGTCCCGTTCGCGCCGTCGCAGTTGAAACGAAGAAGCCCAAGGAGACCTCCGGCTCGGCGGCGATCCCGCGTTTCGGTCGAGGAGGGACATCGATGCAGTGGTCGTCGAGGGCTCGCCGAGTCTCCGAGGCTCCTCCGCCGCCGCCGCCGACGACGACGACTTCGCAATCGCGTCGCTCAAGGACCGGGGAGCGAGACGACGACCGGCGGGAGCAGCTGCCGACGTGCGATCCGCTGTCGCACGCGGCGAGGAGGGAACGGTCGCGCCTCAGGTCGGCGGAGAACGCCGTCCACGCGATCCCTCTGTTGCTGGTTCTGTGCGCGTTCCTTCTCTGGCTCTTCTCCAGTCCAGGTATTTCCTCAGCTGACACAACCCGCCTTACGAATTATTTGCTCCAGCATGATCGATGTCTGGCAGAGTCGTCGCTCGCTCTCGCTCTCTCTCTGGCTCTCTGACGTTATATGTACCCTGAAGTCGTGATTTAATGCTCTGGTCGATTGAATTTGTAGTTGAATCAAACGTGATTAATCATTTTAAACTCTTGATAAGCCTCGTGTTGATTGATTAGTCGCTATAGCGCTCTCTGTATGTTTCAACCAATCCGATAGTAAGTTGAAGCTCGATTGATTCATTATTTGAGGATGAACATCCAAGGCTTGTTCACTTTGATTCTGGACTGAGTTCGGCGAAACAGGGAAGCAAATCGGCTTCATCACCCGCATATTTTTCCAAATTGAAAACTTCTCAAACCAAATGAAGTGCTTGTGCTTGTGTAATCGCCCCGTTTCTTAAAAAACCTGCATTTCTTCAATTGATGTCTCTCGAAATCGCTCGATTTCCGATTGTCTTTGACAGCTTCTCAACTAATGCAGGATCGGAGTTTTGAGGATTACCAGAAAGCAGGCACATCCTTCATATCTCTGCTCGAGCTCGTCTGAATTGATCTTTGTTTCTTGCTGAGGATTGGAATTTTTCGTTCTGATTCTTTTGGCCAATGTCAAGACGTGAAATCCCATTGCTTATTCTGGACTAACGATGTAATGCCATCTCTGATCACGCGGAATAAAGAGCTGTTCTTCGTTTCTGACTGCATCAGTGTATTCTTAGCGCATCTTCCTCATGACCCTCTCATGTCGGAAGTTCTGATTTTGATGTCGTTCGCTGCAAATAGCAAATCGGCCGAAATCAGGCAGCATGAAAGCCAGGGAAAGCCATCGATTTGAATGATCAAGCAAAGGGAACACGGCACGGAAAATTACCAATATCTGATCAAATAAACAGGAACTGAAACAAATGGAGACAGGTAAAGGTAACATTTCCTTCTACCATCATTAGCAACTTGGTCGTGCATGGGGAGTTCGGCCACTGGCAGCTCGTGCGGTTCAAGATCAGCAGGTCTAAGTGTTACTGCTGCAGTTTGTTCAAGTTGCGAAAAATTATGCGCCAGTGTTAAAGACCCCAGAAACCTTTCAGGAAGCTTAACCAAGATGCCATCTAATCGTCAGCAGCCGATTTGAGATCGACTCTGGCTCTGCGCCTCTGCCGGCCAAGCTATGGATGGGGCAATACAGTGTGGATGACTAATTTCTTCAGGACCTAAGACTCGATACTTCTAGCATCGAACACCGGCGTGCCATGAGAAATCGGGTACCAAGTAAATGGTTGGAGCAATAGCTGAACGACCTTATGACCGTCCACCATGGCACGGACTAAGCATGAACACTAGGTAGATGGACCCATCAGATAACAGGAAGTAAATCATTGACGTATGAGCGTGGATTGATCAGATTTCATTTCCTTTATACTAACCAAAAATCTATCTATGGTACATCATCTTACACTTATTACAGACAGACTTGCTATGAAGTTGACTATTGCGAGTCACATCCAAAGTTAGTCAGACCTCTAAAAGCACAATGCTTTCGTATTCGCATTGACTGATCGGCAATTTCGCAGCTTCGCATCGAGCTTGCCTATAGATTTTCCCGGTCTCGTGTACTGTTGTCACCATGTCGGCATTCATTTTTTGTTGGTTAGGAGAGGCTGAGTTATGGATCTGACAAAGCCGACAATAGCAGATGAGTACATAGCCACGAACTGCAAATCAAGATCATAAATAAGGAGAGAAAAAGGAAATACACATTACCTCCACAACCTTGCTGTGCATTGGACGATGTGATTCGTTTGGCCGCTTTCTCTCTGATATCTCATCAACGACCAACTTGACAAAAGCAATCCAGCGATAAGAGCACCGACCATTAGCATCAAGAAAACGGCGTCCAACCCCTTTTGTCGAAAGGAACCCGTAAGAAGAGGCCCAAGAGCCGCACCAAGAGATCCGTTCCATCAATAATGGCAGTCACGTGGCTAGTGCCCTCGAATCCCCTCTGAGAGAACTGTGCGTGCCAAGGTCTGCCGAAACCGCTGTGGTGATCAGCGCGTATGCCCGTTTACAAACAATCCCGCTATCATCATGAGCCGATGTTGACGGTGCGTGGATATGGCCCCATATGAGTGGTATGCCAGCATAGATGGTATCGCAGCATACTGAAACTGGCAGCTGTGATAGCCCGAGCGTTTGAGCTTGTCCGATTATATAACAGCGAGAATTCCCCCAACAATTCCGCCCACATCAAAGAGGGTTGACAGGTTTCCAGCTGATTTCACAGAGACATACTCACTCCAATTTCTGCCAAGTTTGAGAAACCGAGTGAGTCAGAAAACCATAAAGGACGGATCTATAAAACTTGTTGAATTCAGATAAGGAAACCATACATGTTGGATCTTTAAACTTGTTGAATTCAGAACAGAAGGGAAAAAAAAGAAAAACTAAGTCCTTACCATGCTTCGGACGGGCCAGGGAAACCATGAACTATTCTGGACAACAATAAGTATCTTAAGGCAAGTACGTCATTAACTAGTCCTTGTCCTAGAGATGTCCCTCATTAGCCATTACTCAGAAATTTCCTCCACAGACATTCCAAATTTTTGAGGAACTTCAAAAAGCAAGAAAATCTGATTCGAAGATAAGATGACAGCCACTCGGCATAGAACCTGAAGAAGATTCAATATTGGACACATTTTTCCTAACCAGCGTCTCTCTTTTCTGGACAAATAATCGAAGAGAGCAGGAGCAAAGAAGATACCTGTTTGACTTAAATAAAAGGGTAACCAATAGAGGAAGGTGTAAGCCACCAGCTTCGAGAAGAACAAGCACAGTGCAAATGGAATCACTCCCGGGATTAAACAGGCTTGAACAAGCCCGACACTTCTCTTAGTCCAGAACCAACCGAGGAACTTCGCGATTGCGATTCTACATCATTTGGATAACCGTCTCTACAGCCCTGGGTGGATCATTTGGACAAGGAAATCCAACATCCTCTGGATATGCAGCCAAGAACAAAAAAAACCAGTATCCCTCCAAGAATGATCAGCCGCCAGGGAAAATGAATGACCAGCCCCACCCGAGATCCAAGACACTTGCTGCAGAAGGGAACCGCTAATGTTCCCACCGAAGTATGTGCATTCCACACGCCCATTATCAAACCCCTCTTCCTCTTCCCGAACCAATTGCCAATGACAGCCACCACCGATGGCCACCCGGTTGCTTGGAACAATCCTGCAACCATTTGCATGGACAAGTAAAATCCGAAAACATGCACATTCCAAAAATATCCCATCCCAAAGAGCCCCAACAAAAATGCCACTGCCGATCATTCCAGTTGTCAAGAACAACCGCAAGTCCAATGTATCCCCCAAATGGCCCGCGACGATACATCCCCATAGAATAACAGGCCAAAAACGCAACGTCAATTTCGCCCAATTCGATGTCCCCCATCGGGGCCATTGAAGGAGCCCAAACCCTGTACTTGGATCTACCAGTCATATTGCCACCATTCCCTAATCTTCCCTCACAAACACTTCGCCCAATGGCCACGCATTAACAGTTGGGGTTTCTGGATACAGGACACTTTTCACAATGCTACTGGCTTCCGAGAAGCATGATAACAAGCATATGCTATGAATGTAATGAGCAAGACCACGTATCTGTAAGTGTTGAGGCTCCAATTCCTGCCCTAATTTTCTTTATGAGCAAAATCCCAGGTGTGGTTCCTCGCATAGCATCAAAACCGCGAGACTTTCTTTCAAACCAACCAAAAAGTTCGAAACTTCAATCCCCTTTGGGAAATTTGTCCACAAAAATGCCTGGTCGAGGTTCTTTCAATGACTCCTGCAGAAAAATTCAGCCAAGCGATCGTCAAGGATATTCGCACCCGCATCCACATTCCCAGCACCAAGAACCCAAGAAATCAACAACACTAACGAAACAATTCAAAGCAAGAAGAATGAGTTCGGAGAGTGATGTGTTACCGATTAGAAGACATCGAGCAAATTTAGGCAACAAATCGACGTACGGACCCATGATTGAATTAATGTGACGAAGTCTCTGTCGAGAGGAGCGCCCGGAAAGAGAGAGCGGGAGAAGGGGGGAAGAGGGAGAGAGAGAGACGAGGGTATGGAAGGAGTCCGAGGTTGGCGGGACGGAGAGGGATGGCCTTTTGTGTGGAGACGAAGGTTGAAAGAGGAGGCCGGACACGTGGCAACCTTGGTGGAAGAGGGGAATTGCTTGATTGCCAAGCAGGACCCAAAGATCGTTGCGTGTGCTTCGGTTGGCCGCTGGGAGACATGGAAGCGCGCGAAAGATGCTCTTGGGCGGGCCGGACAAATTGGTCTGGGCCATAATTTAGCCTATTGATCCAGGCCAGGCCCCCTAAATGCCAGGGCCCGGATCACTGGTTCGGTTCAAGATCGACACACAATGGAGAGCCCGGGTGATTAAAAGGATAACATTAGTCTCGCTTAATGCTTGATTAAAAGAATAACACTTATGATAAATTTACCCAAATTATTTTTTTGACCACAAAAAATCAAAAATTAGTATAATTATGATAAATTTACCATAAACATTTTTTACCATAATAAATATCAAGCTGGTACATCATGTAATAAATTTACCATCAATTGATTTTCATTAATTGTGTTAATACCGCAATAAATCATAAATCGATACTGTTATGACAAGTAAAGGTAAAAATCCCAAAATTGACACTACCCTATCATTTGACACACCTTCATTTGATGCATGTTATCTAACTTAGCAATTTAAACGAAATTTATTAGCAAAAAGTAAATTTATTACGTGATATCATTTTGATGATTTTTTGTGATAAAAAAAATTAGTTTTGGGGTAAAATTTAATAGAAGTACCAGTTTGGGGTTTTTGTGATCTAAAAATAGTTTGAGATAAATTTTTATTAAATATACTAGTTCGAGTTTATTTTATGGTAAAAAAAGTAATTTGAGATAAATTTGTTAGATATATCAGTTTAGGATTTTTCGTGATTTTAATTATTATTTTCATAGTTAGAACGATACAATTTTTGCTTGTGAATATAGGAAATTAACTCGCATTTTTACATTAATACACAATTAAGCTTTCATTGTCACATACATGCTCATGCACACGATATATACATAAGGAATCATCCTCCTCTTGAAGGGATTCTAATTTTGCGTCTAAGCAACCTCCTAAGATAGTCAGCTTAGGCAATCATTCATGTCTCTCTCGAATTTCTCTACCCACCATTAGAACTTGGCTTTCCCAAGAATCAAAGGGGCTGATACGCTCGTGCTTGACTTACCAACGTTGTTGGGGTTCGATTACGTAAAGCAAGCCGTTTGCCACTTGCATCCCCGACCGATGTTGTAGCTCGGAAAAATTCTTGATCTGGGTATTGTCTTCTACGAACTCTTGCCGTGCTTATTGGTAGTGCTTATCTTATTTGGACCTATAAGATTCCGATACGGCAATTGGACAACGAGGCGACGGTCTCTCCCTGTGGCGGAGGTTTCGGGAGTTCATGGTTTCTTTTGTCTATGGCAGTGAATGATGTGGGGTTGATCAATCATCAGGGGGGTTCGCGGGGTAAAAAACGGGTGATCTCTCCGGCATCATTGGGTGGTCCAAGATGGCCGGCGCCGGTCGTCCTCTGATCTCTGTTCATCCCGACGAGCTCAAATTCACTTGTACTTCCCTCCCCTCCCTCTCTCTCTCTCTCTCTCTCTCTCTCTCTCTCTCTGGGTTATCAGTTTCATTTCTAAGTAGCAGATTTCGGGTAGATGACATGTGAGTGAATTCATCGTCTCCTTGGTTTGCTCGAACGAATTAGAGAATAGGCTGGCACTGAAGTTGCGAAGGGAAACATTGTTAAGATGAAAAGTTTCATCACTTTTTCTGCCGATGAGGAATGCTCTGCTATTAGACTTCCGTGTAAAACAGGTAAGTATAGATTTTTTTCAGAGAAAGTCCTTCGCGGTCATGTCTGGATCCTTTCACAGTACTCCTAGGACAATCTTGGACTGATGGAAAAGGGTCTCATCAGGCTAGTACTCTCCTTTGAGGCCAGAAATGTATGCACAATCGGCTTCAGTATGCAAAAAGCTGTTGCGTTTTGACATGGTTGGATCAGTGAGAAGATCTTTTCAAGTGCTTTTTTACGCCTGACCTCCTTTGAGGAGATTAGAAGATTAGAATGTGTAGAAACTTGACAAAAAGCCTGCGTGGATGATTAGGAATTTAGGACATATAGATCTCATGAATTATCTATGTGAAAATCATCCCCATCAGATTGTAATGTTGTTCTGGCTACTGTGGCAGGGTTTAGGATTTTAAAGGATGTCGACATTAATATGGATTAGGGCCACGTGTGAAAAGGATACCGGGGAGGGGCAAGTGTTTATCTGATGCTATCTGGTGCTTATTTCTAATTTGCTTCAACAATTGCAGACGGTTTTGAGAATCTCGGAGAGAATTGGCTATTAATTTGGAAGAAAAATATGTATCATAAGGTAAAATGTTTCTTGCGAAGTAATACAAATTAATGCACGATGGAGCAGTTGCCAGTGGATTGTGCTCCAGTTTTTGCTATTCAGTAGAATTATAGGATTCTCCAAACTGTAAGTTTCAAATCTTTAAATCATTGGTGGGTGGTGATCTGTGAACAGTTAATGATCATTTTATCAGCGACTGATGACAGTAAGTCCGGTTTAGTTGTAGTCACCCATTGTGTTTTGGGGTGTTTTTTGAAACATTCTAAACTGAACCCTGACTACTGGAAACAGAGTTTAGTGTTCCTGTGATGAATGGTGCCTCAATTTCTAGTTAAGGCAAGATCTTCCAGCCTCAATATCATTTCAGGGTAGTAAGGGTATCTCTTGTTCCAAATAGACATGATTCTGGGCCTATTGTTGAGGATGCCAAGGACAGTGAAGTTTTTATTTGATTGTGAGCCAATACTGTTAGCATTTCTTTTACCAGTGGAAGGTGAACTTGGACTCTTTCTTTGCAGGGAAGGCATGTTGTCACGTCATTTCTGCATTTAGTAATGCTTTTGCATTTGTATTGCACCCTTGTTTTTCCTTTCATAATTTGTTTGGGTTGTGCTTAAGAATTTATACAGCATATGGTGTCTCTTTTGTCCTTAGTATGGAATAGTTGTGCATTTTGACTGGTATATGAGGTTAGCTATCCAGAGCGTGATCTATTGTTGTCTGCCGGTAAACAAAGTGTCAAAGAATTGCTATTTTTATAGAGGAGAGACTGAACATGCATGATACACTGAATTGCATGATTATAGGGAGAGTTTTGATATACGAGAATGTTTGTTTATGTCAGCTTTTCTTACTTTGTGAACTAAGAGCCTTCGTTTCTAGCTCTTTCATGTTAATGGATGGACTTCTGATGTTCAAATTCATGTAATCAGTTGAGCTGGAAAAGCAGAGCTATTGCGACCTCAAAAGTTGTGAACAACACAGAACAGCATGTTGCATTTAAGGTACACTTTGTTCGATGTGTAGACTTGTGCACATTCGTGCATAAATAATATCCCTTTTGAGTTCTATTCTACCTTCCTATATTAATCAAACTTCTAATGGCTCATTTAGTTTTAATTTATTCCTCTACACTTTTTCTTGTACGGTGCAGCCTCAATTTATTCTCAAGTCTTTCCTTTTGCTAGGTTAAAACGACTTCACCTAAAAAGTATTTTGTACGACCAAACCTTGTACGATACAACCTCAAGATGCCTGTCTAATAAGAGGTACTGCTTATCATGTCAACCGACTATCTTTTCATGATGCTTCTGTTCACTCTGATGGATGCGTCTTTTTGACAAATGCTTCTTTTGGCACTTTGTCTTTGATATTTCTCTGGATTTCTGATTTGCCTTTTTATATTGATGTGAATTACTCTCCAAGCCCAACAAGAATTACCCGCCTGATATGCAATGCAAGGATAAATTTCTTCTTCAAAGCACCATAGTGCTCCTAATACTGATGGCAAAGAACTTTCGCCTGATACCGTGAGAATCAATTCTCTGACAAATGACCTTATTTATTAGCTGTGCAAACTGGATGATGGCATTCTTTCTCTGTGTTGACTTGATGTTTATGTCATATCCAGTCAATAAGGGTGGTGGAAGATTAGTGGAGGAACGCAAACTCGGAGTTGTTTATATTTTTCCCAGCTCAGCTCAAGAAAAATCCGGAGAGGAAACCTTTAGTGGCTCGATACAAAGTTCTGATGATGACGCGGTGAGCTCATTTTTCTCCTTGTGTAGTTAGACTTTTTAAAGGTTCTCTTGGATTTTGTTGAAAGTTTTTGGTCAATTTGCTGGTCATACTATGAAATATTGCTACCTCCAACCAAGAAGAGCCCTTGATCTAATAGAACATTGAAGTATGCACTCTCATGGTACATTTGCGTAGACATATGTCTGAAGTTGTAATTAGATGGTGAAATGAGCTGCTGATGGATGTGTAGTAGCACAAAATTTGCAAGGAAAAGGTTAATATTAAACGTTCTTTTCTCCTGGTGGATAGTTCATCCAGGAAAGTTTTATTTCTAACTAAGAATTCAAAGGGTTCAAACTGATCCAGGTGTGAATGAATATTTTGATAATTATCCAAAGAGAACGAGTGCTTCTATGTACACGAAGAGAACATGGATGAGCTTTGTATGCTGTCCTATTGCCAGCAGGCATGGATATCTGGCATTGCCTGTCCTAGATCTTTGTCGTCTGTATCTGCCATGGCTGTTGTCTGATATTCTCCTCTCTGTCAGTTAATTACAGTCTGAGTGGAGCCTTGTTTTGTTGTTCATTTTCTCCCCTCTGTCAATGTTTCGTCAAGAATTTGAGGCAGTGGTCTAGCTACATCTTTGGAAAACTTTTGAATGAAAGTTCTTTTTTCATCTGAATTGCAATGCTAAGTGCTCTCTTTGTGATTAACAATCGGCTTATTATTCCCCTCCATTTTTAGAGTCTGGCTTTGCAGCGGATCAAGAATGAGAGAGATGCTGCTGTTCGGCAAATACAGTGGTTGCAGAAAGATCTTGTGAGTCCATCTGTTATTGTGTAAGCTTTAGTCCACTAGCGTATCAATTGAGGGAAAAAGTGGGGTAGATGAAGAGAGCGGGAAAATGGTAGCTTGATACCCGGCGGCAGTAAAGTAAATGAAAGCAAAATTTACTTGGTGCATTTAATACTCAACACTATAAGTAATGAAGCAGTGCCAGTGACAAACTGTGAATAAGTTTTTCGGTCCACCTTTGGGTGTTTGTTCTCTTTCGGAAGTGAAAAAAGCTGATTGAGGAGATTATTTCAACATCCTGTCAATCCTGATTTGATCTGGCTTTTAAACGATGGACAATGGGTCGCTATGATATTGTCTTTCTTGATTAATTATGGTTTCCCTTCCCCAATCTTTGTAGGACATGATGAAAACACAAAGATACCAAAGAAGCGACTGGGGCTTCTCCTTCATGTCTGCCCTTGTGGTGGCTATCGTCGGCGTAGCGATTGGATTCATGTTAGCCTATGTGTACTCGTCCCCATCCGCAGAATGAGTAGCTCCGGTGAAAGCTGCAAAAGGCTGGTGGTTGGTTTAGTTCCTTGTAAAAAGAAAAAAATAAAATAAAGCCCGGTTAGAACGTTGGCTTGTTTGCTTTATTCTTTCTGTATATCTTCTCCCCCCGTGTCTGCAGATTCTATACGTGGTAATAGTCTGACCCAAAAAAGAAAAAAAAGTAGTTTCTTTTCGAATTTGCAAAATGCTAAGCTGGTATGGAAGAAGTCCTTCCTATTCTGAGCTTCAGACTAACAATGTATCCATAGAACATCATCCTACGCAGAACTATCTTGTCTATTCCCTAACCAGAAGTGCTCTTTTTTTAAAAAAAGTTCGACACGCCTATAAAAGGTGGTCAATTGTCCAAAAGCCTTAAATCTACTGTACGTCGGCCAAATTCAATCCTAAGCTTTCTAATTGTGATAATTTAGTCTCAAATTTTTTGACGATTCGTGAATGTAGTCATAAATTTTCCATTTATGCCAATTCAGTGGTCAATCTTTACATGATTTGTCAATTCAGTCATAATCCTTTTGACGATTTGTCAATTCAGTCTTTTTGGCCAATTACTAAATAAAATGTTTAGAACTAAATTGGCAAATCGTCAAAAGGTTTAAGATTAAATTAGCCGTTGTACAAAATATTTAAGAAAATTATCTGCACATGGTAAGAAAATTACTATCCCATTTAGAAACTGAAATTACTTGGTTCATTTGAGATTTACCCGAATGCGATCTCATTTGAAATTTATCTTCCGGTTACCTAAAGCCCTTGATCTACCAGTTCGCGGTTTTACTATTAAAGCAAGACTCAAATATATTTTAATATCTTCCGTTTCCTTTCTTGGATTTACGTGTTACGATTTTGTATGGATGAAGAGAAGCAAAAATAGGGTTTATATAGCAGTGTGCCTTACGGGATTCTAGGAAGAAATTGATGATTTCCAAAGCACTATAGATTGAAATCCACAGCAGTGGCAATAAATCGGTTTGGAAGAGAAGGAGATGATTATAAAATAGCTTAGTAGGAATGCTAATTTATTTCCATGCGCAGCTTATATCTCTCGGGCATTTTCCTATTTAAAGTAAAAGATTTGTAAAATGCATTAATTCTCGCTTTCAATAGCCAGATAATTATCAAAAGACTATATACTCTATGATTTTTCTTTCCTAAACTCGGATGAGGGACTAAAGGGCAATCCAATAACGAAAGTTCCGTAGAAGAATTGAAGCAGACTACCATCAGACGAAATATCTTTTTAAAAGAGATTCGATTCGTTTCAATAGTCTCCACGAAAACAATCACTTTAACAAGGTAGGTCATGTCTTCGGTAAAATCTTTATAATAGTGCGAGTAACTTTTCCTATTAAAATCAAAGCTTAACATAGGTCTCAATCAATTTCAAAGCATAGGATGAGTTGACCTATCACATTGTAGAGGACATGCGTCCACATCCTGATAATTTACTTGTTACCTCAGTAATTGATCGGTAAAAATGTAGAAAAAAAGTAACAAGCTGAAGTACTATTGCACAAGTATAATACATCATGTGTACGATGTGTTTTAGTCTAAAAGGATGAGTAATTTCTCATACGTCAATATATTGTACGTGTATTTACGTGTATTTTAGAAGCAAGGGTAAAGATTTCAAATCTCAAAATAATTTTCAGGAAGAGAACATTGGATGAGCTTTGTATGGCGTCCTGCTGCCAGCAGGCATTGCCAGCCCTAGATCTTTGTCCCTCTGCATCTGCCATGGCTGTTGTGAAACTTGTTTCGCAGAGAAGCCATTCATCTGTTTTTCTCCGCTTTGAGTAGAGATTTCCTTCCGTTAAAAATTTTAACTCAAAAGCTTAAGCTAATAAAATTCATTATCAAGTGATATGGGACAACAACTTCAACACTTTCGATGCTCGTTTTCTCCTCTCTGTCAGTGTTTGGTCAAAAATTCGAGGCAGTAATGTAGCTTCATCTGTAGGAAAACTTTTGAATGAAAATTCATTGTTCATCTGAATTGCGATGATAAGTTCTCTTTTTGGTGATTAACAATCGGCTTATTATTTCCCTCCCTCTTTAGAGTCTGGCTTCGCAGCGGACGGAGAGTGAGAGAGATGCTGATGTTCGGCAAATACTGTTGTTGCAGAAAGATCTTGTGAGTCCATCTGTTTTGGCGACTGATTGAGGAAATTATTTCAAGATCCTGTCAATTTTTAAACAATGAACAATGGGTCGCTACGGTACTATCTTTCTTGATTAATTATAGGTTCCCACTTCCCTGATCTTTGTAGGACATGATGAAAACACAAAAATACCGAAGAAGCGGCCGAGGCTTCTCCTTCATGTCTGCACTCGCGGTGGCTTTCGGTCGGCGTAGCGATTGGATTCGTGTTAGCCTTCTTGTACTCGTCCCTGCCTGCAGAATGAGTCGCTTCCGGTGAAAGCCGCAAGAGGCTGGTGGTTGGTTTAAGTTCCTTGTAAAGAAATTTAAGCCCGGTTGGAACGTTCGCTTGTTTGCTTTATTCTTTCTCTAGATTTTCTCCACGCGTCTGCAGATTCTATTACATGGGAAATAGTCTCTTTCCAAAGTTGCAGATATGCGAAGCTGGTATGGAAACTCTTCCAATCTTCAAACTAAACACGGAAGTCGGATAAAGATCACGATGTATCCATAGAACATAATCTTAGCCCGGACTATCTTGTTTTATTGGGCTTTTTACGAAATGAGTTAAAAATTTTATCTTTTTACTGATTTGGATTTGTGGTGAGAAATATACGAAAATGAGGCTTGTTCGGCATTGCGGGGAGCCGACAAGCCCCTGTTCGGCTGTAAAACCGCCGAACAAGCAAGAGGACTTCGTTCGGCACTATAAGTGCCGAACTTGGAAAGTGGGGGGGGGGGGGGGGGCAGGGGTGGAAAATTAAAAAATCGTAGAAAATTATAAAAACAAAAAAATACCAAAAAATTTTAAAATTTTTTCATAAATCCCAAAAATTAGGAAATTGACCATTTTAACGGGTCGGTCCTATTTTGATGGTTTCCCTTTTAGACATTTCGAAATGACGATTTTTCCCTTACGGGCAAATTGTCTCGAAAAAATTTCAAAAGTTCCAAAAATCATATTTAGAAGCTTTAACGAAGCCTGAAGATCCAATTTGGAAAAAAAGTAATTTTGAAATTTGTCGTAAATTTTAATATTATTTTCCATATTAAGAAAATATCTAAAAATAAGAAAAATAGATTTCGTAGACTACAAATATGAAGAAATTGCCAAAAATTTTATTTTAAAAACCTTTCCATGTTGGACCATTTAAAATACCGACTATTTTTTTCGTGAACACTTTTTTTTCCATAAGGGGCAAAATCATCATTTTGAAAAGATAGATGAGAAAAATCCTTAAAAGTAGGATTGACCAATTAAAATGGCCTATTTCGTAATTTTGAAATTTTTTTGGAAACTTTTGAAATTTTTCGAGACAATTTGCCCGTAAGGGGCAAAATCGTCATTTCGAAATGTCTAAAAGGGAAAACCATCAAAAATAGAACCGACCCGTTAAAATGGTCAATTTCCTAATTTTTAGGATTTATGAAAAAATTTTAAAATTTTTTGGTGTTTTTTTTGTTTTTTATAATTTTCTACGATTTTTCAATTTCCATTTTTTCCACTATAAGTGCCGAACGAAGTCCTCTTGCTTGTTCAGCTCCCCCATTGCCGAACAAGCTCCATTTTCGTATATTTCTCACCGCAAAACCCAAATCAGTAAAAAGATAAAATTTTTAACCCATTTTCGTAAAAAGCCCTTTTATTCCCTATCTCGTAAGTGCTCTTTTTTTCAAAAGGTCGACAGGCTGAGGATTGGATTCAAGACCTTTTTTTTTTGGTCGGTAGAAAAATTTTCATTTCATTCGAAAAAAAAAGTACATCAATACAAATAAAATAAGTAAGTAAATTTGAAAGATAAATCAACGTGTTATAGCTTGTAAAAACTTGCTCATTCCACAACAATACATAAAAGCATAATCGGCAGCGATTCCGAATCTCGTATACATCAATGATAAACACACGCCAAGATTTTCTTCTTACTAATTACGACTTTGCCAAAAAGGCGATGCATATCTAGGTTCGGTGTCTCCAGTATCATCACCGTATAGAGACAACAACAACAATCCCAACAGTTGAAACAAAACCTATAACGCCTTGTAAATTCCAAATTTATTTTTAGATTGGAATAGAAGAGCACCTAGATCTAAATATAACTCTAGATTGGGAAATGCAAAATAGATATCAATTGATTATAAAATAACTTTCAAAAAAGCCGACTATCAAAATAGTAGGAAATTTATGATTGACTATATGGAGTAAAACGTTGCCGAGGTGAGCGATCGGAAGAGTAGATCGTTTCGATATACTCACACTTCAAATTTCTAAACTCACCAAACAAAACTCTCCACGTGGAGAAAGTCGACGAGATTGTCGGTGAATTAAATTACAAAGAAAATTGAAAAAAGATGTCGACATGGAGATACGAAAAAAGAAGAATGAATGGAAAAGGAGAGAGGGAGGGGGTCCCTCCCACAAAAGCCTGCAGAGAGAAGAGTCTGGCGGCACTTTTCTTTGGGGGGAGAGAAACTCGACTGGGAGAGAGAAGACTCAAAACTCTCAAAGACAGAAAAGTATGAAAAAGTCTTAAATCTATTACACGATAGCCAATTTAGTTTAAATCTTTTAATTATAATAATTTTGTCCCAAACATTTTAACGATTTATCAATTTAGTCCTAAATCTTTTGTATTTATCAATATAGTCCTTTCGACCAATTATCCAAATAATAAGTTTAGGATTAAATTAGAAAAACTTCAAAAGGTTTAGGACTAAATTGACATACTTGAAAGATTTAAGACTGATTGGCAAATAATTCAAAGGTTTAGGACTAAATTAGCACATTCGAAAGGTACGTGGCAGAATTAACAGCCGCGCAATAGGTTTAAGACTTTTTCAAACTGTTTTTCACAGCAACAAACTGCACGTAGAAAGAAAAACTACTATCCCATTAGGAAGCTAATTTACTCGGTTCATATGTGATTTATCCGAATCAGATCAGGTTTGAAATTTTGTATTCGGTTGACTCAAAGCCCTTGATCATCTATTTCTCGGTTTCCCAACTAAAGCACGACTCAAATCTTATTCGATCATTTACCGTTTTCCTCTGGACAAGTTCTACTCGAACTAGGAAAAACTTATATGTATATGTAGACCGAATCCTCAAGATTTGCATTATAAACTTCAAAGCCCTCCAATTGCTTCACTTCAACCGACGAGACCATCCTCAGACCATCGGTGCTTTCGATTTTCTGCGATACCAACACTGTTATGATACATGGCCGCTCCTTACACTTACACTCGCTACGAATCGCGGATCATGGGGGCGCGAAGAATGCGTACGGCAAGCAACTTGAGTACCGACGATGATCATCGGATCGTGTTCCAGTTGAATTTGCCCTTGAATACGTCCATCGGCGCGGGGATCAGGTACGAATCCATCATGTGCTGCCGTCCGCGTGGTCCACCCGGGTTTGGTCCGATGAGCTTCTCTGGAACGATGGCCAGGTTAGATTTTGACGACAACATATAATTTACTGTTAAATGGAACGAGATAGTGCCGGCTTTTCGGAGTTTTATTCAAACCGCCGGTTGATTTCGTGGCGTCCTACTGCCAACAAGTACGAGGAAGTCGAGCTAGACTAGTTTCCTGAAGGCAAGATTATTCATTAGGAGCTTAAGTTGGTGTGGAATACGCGTTAAGACCTACTTTTAGTTTTTTTCCTCGTCCTTACTTTGGTTATTGTAATTCAAACTTGTTTAGTACAAAAAAATAATTTCGGGAATCTATCCTAAGCTTTTTGGGGAATCTGATCAATCCTAAAAAACACGTAAGTAGGCGTGCGTGCTTTAACAAGGAAGAATTTTTTGCCTTTCAAGCGAATCGATTGATTACAGGAAGAATCAGATGTATTAGATACGAGTTGTAAGCACGAAGTTATATGATCCATGTTGCGCTAACCCCAACCTTTGGAATGCAATACACAGTTTTTATCCATGATCCTGTCTGCAATTGGAGTTCCCGCGGGGTACCAGCCGCCGATCATCCAAATGATGTACGACAAGGCGGTTCAGGTGACCACGACCCCTGCCAGTGACGGCGCCAATCTCGTCCGCATGGAAGTGACCATCTCCGTCGTGACTCAAGTACTCTTGCCAGCAGGATCATCGCCATCGCTTGAGGAACGATCTTTGCTTTTCGAGCCGGCTTTGGAGAGAATTAGGGTGAAAGACGGCGATCCGACGAGCGAGTGCATCATCTGCATGGAGGAGCTCGTGGGCGGGACAGATGCGACGAAAATGCCCTGCTCGCACATTTATCACGTAGATTGCATCAAGCAATGGTTGGAGAGGAGCTATTCTTGCCCCTGTGTCGATACGCCTGCGTACAACCATTTTGATCAAGAAAATTGGAATTGATCCTGCATTACATTATTTCGTTTCCTCTTCTTGATTTCGAAGAAATGTATGAGTTGCATTTCTTACCGATTTTCTTCCGTTTAATTATTGGCCGATGCCTACGAGTGCGCACAACGGTGGTATTGTACTATTATTGTTACTTGTACACCTCTAAATTTCCAGGCAAAAGATTTATCATCTCGCATTAATTGCTTGCTACTGCATTGCTACTTTTAATTTATAATAGATGTAAAAAAAAACAGTAAATCAAAGTGATTAATTTGAATCAAACTTGACTTCATTTCTTAATCAATAAGAAATCATAAGCTCTTTTTTTTCGTCTCGCGAGGTTACTTTAACAAGTAACCCATAAACAGCCCTGCTTGGGTTTAGCAATTCAAACTCTTCCTCGGTTGAGTATAAAAGCAGCGTTCAGAGACATTGTGATCGGAATCCTCATCTCTCTGTTCCTCTCGTTCAAATGGTTCGGAACTCTGCCCTTGAACGCCCCTCATTCGCTTCAGTGTGCCTGCGGCGTGCCCCTCAGGTCGGCGACGACAGGGCTTTGAGCCCGTCCGGGAGCGGTTCCAAGATCTCCAGGTACCCGTTGATGAAGTTCAGATGTAGTTCAGGAGATCCTCGTCAGAGACTTCCCGCACCGCCCGCTTCGCGAAGACCGGGGCGTTGGTGTCCTTCTCTAGTCCTTGCTCGATGGCTATCTGAGCTAGGCCTTGCATGTCCGTCTCTTGGCCCACCGAGATGTGCCTTACGGGGCTCTAGGAAGAAATTGATTATTTCCCCATGCACTATAGATTGAAATCCACAGTAGTGACAATGAATCGGTTAGAAGAGAAGGATGTCATTATAAAATAGCTTACTAGGAACGCCAATTTCTTTTCCACTTCAAATTTTTCATGCGCAGGTTGCATCTCTCGGGCAATTTTCGTATTTAAAGCAAGAAATTTGTAAAATGCATTAATTCCCGCTATCAATAGCAAGATGATCATTAAAAGACTACATACTCTGTGATTTTTCTTTCCTAAACTCAGATGAGGGGCTAAAGGGAAACATAATGATGAACGTTTCGTGAGGAGATTGGAGCAAACTATCATGAGATGAAAGATCTTCATTTTAAGGAGATTCGATTCGGTTCAATAGTCTCCACGAAAACAGCCACTCTAATAAGGAAGATCATGTCTTCGATCATATCTTTATAATAGTATGAGTAACTTTTCCTACTAAAATCAAAGCTTAAACATAGTGTCTCAATTGATTTCAAGCATAGGATGAGTTACTTTCATATGGTAGAGGACATGGGTCAACATCTTGATAACTTACTTGTTTTCCTCAGTAATTGATCGGTAAAATGTGAAAAAAAGGAGAGTGTTTTTTACACTAGTACAACACATCATGCGTAGTGTGTACGATGTGTTTAGTCTAAAAGGACGAGTGTTTTATCGTAAGTCAATAGTTACGTGCATTTATGTGTATTTTAGTAGCAAGGGTGAGATTTCAAATCTCGAAATATTTTTCTCTAACCTTGCGTATTTTTTTTAATGTTAGTATAGTGCGTTTTAGTCAATAATTTCTTGTAAATATTAAACGATTCGAGTATTTCATAATAAAATCCTAATGCTTAATCTTTCAAACGGTCAATTTTTTTTTTACTTTTTGTTGTTTGTATACACATTTACTGGCAAATGCATTTTGCCTCTAATAATGATTTGTTGTTATTATATCTTGAGTAATAAAATCATGGTATAATTGTCAAAAAGGTCCTTAGCCCATTATATGAGGCTACTTTAGTCCTAACCTTTTTGTTTTGGCTATTTTAGTCCAAAACCTATTATGTCATGAGATAGGTTGATTGACGCTGGTTTGAAATGCAACGTTAGAGTTCCTACTGCTTTTTTTTAGTTAAAATATAGTAAAAAAGGCCAACCAAAGTGATTACAATCAAAACTTGACTTCTTATCTCAATTAGTGATCGACAAATGGAAGAAATCATAAGCATTTCATCTGGCGAGATTTCCTTGACAAATAACCCATATACCGAGCCGATGCTTAGGTTCAGGCAATTCAAACTCCTCCTTGACTAAGTATATAAGCAGCTCAGAGACATGGTGATGAGAATCCTCATCTCCCTGTTCCTCTCATCCAAAGGGTTCGGAACACTGCCTGTGAACGCCTGGCACTTGCTTCCGTACGCTTGCGGGCGTGCCCCTCAGGTCGGCAAAGAGGGCCGAATACTTCTTCTCGCTAAGTGCGTTGAGCCGTCCTGGAAGGTTCCAGGATTTCCAAGTACCCCTTGATGCAGTTCAGGATGTAGTTTAGAAGAATCCTTGTCGGAGACTTCCCGCGAGAGCTGCTTCGCGAAGACGATGGTGTTGTGTCGTTCTCCAGCCTTGCTCTAGGGCTATCTGAGCGAGGCCTTGCACGTCCGTCTCTTGGCCCGCCGAAATGTGCTGGTTGAAGGTATTGTTGTTCAGAAATGGTAGTCCTCGATCCCTGGCAGATCTTGTCGATCAGCTGCTGCGTCCTGGCGCGACATCGAGGGAGCTCGAGAAGAGAGGAAGGCGAAGAGAGAGCGGCCATGGAATGTTCCATCTTGCTTTTGGTTGTTCTTACCGTTTACTTCTCTTGGATTTGTGTGGTACGAGTTTGCATCAGTGAAGAGAAGCAAAATAGGGTTTTATATACGTGGTGTGCCTTGCGGGATTTTAGGAGAGATTAATTACTTCCCCATACACTCATAGATTCAATCCACAGGTTATGGCAACAATCGGTTTAGAAGAGAAGGATGTGATCATAGTAGGAATGTTAATTCCTTTTCCACTCAAATTTTCCAATGCATAGCTTATCTGCAATTTTATATTTAAAAAAAGTAAGAATTTATAAAATACACTAATTCCGCTATCAATAGCACAAGATTATGTACTCTTTGATTTTCCTTTCCTAAATGGGGATGATGAGACTAGAGGACAACTCAATAACGAAGTTTCGTAAGGGGAGCAAAGCAGGCTACTACAAAGCAAAAGAGATTCTTTCTAAGACATTCGATTTGGTTTAGTCTCTCAAAAGAAAAGAAAAAAGAAAGACGACCTTGACAAGGAGAGAAAGATCATGCCTTCAGTTAAAATCCTTATAATAGTACTAGTAACTCTTCCTACTAAATCAAAGGTTTAATGAGAAACTAAACAAAAGTTGAAGTACTATTACACAAGTATAATGCATCACGATGTATTTTAGTCTAAAAGAACGAGTATTTTTTTTTAAGTCGATATGTACGTGTATTTCAGCACTAGCAGCAAGGATAAGATTTCAACTTCACATTCCGTTTCCTTTGTCCACCAATCTCTTCGGTGTTTTACTCAGAAAATTCCAAAAAAGAGTCTCAAGTGCCCTTATTTTCTCAATAAGAGCCTAAAGTGTTACCATTATTTCAAAGAATGGCTTAAAATGGCTATAATTTGTTTTAGATAAGGGCTTACCTCTCGCCGGACCAGTCAAATTTTTTGCTGATTAAGTCATTTTGTCAAAATGTAAATTCAATCTAATTTTTTGTTAAATTAAATAAACCAAAAAAGGAAAAAAAAAAGGAAAAAAAATCAAGCAGGACGATGTCAGTCCTCCCACCTATATTTCTTTTTTTTTTAATTTTTTTTAAATCTCTTTAAAATAGAAAAAGGAAAATAAATTAGTAAATGACCAAAATGCCCCTAACTAAAGTGACTTAGGCTCTTTTTAAAACTAATGTAGTTACTTTAGGCCCCTT
>JAGVVM010004930.1:0-26059 GCA_019149425.1 Psidium friedrichsthalianum | reverse complement strand
TACCATAAAATATCGAAACAGTTTAGATGGTGGTTGTATTGGTCCACAAATGTCACCCTAAATCTTTTGCAGGAATAAAGGGGATTCAAGATTAACTTTCGTTATAAAAGGTTTGATAATGAGTTTTCCTTGTGAACAAGCTTCACAATTATAATATTTAGATAACAATACCTTTGTATCCTTTAAAGGATGCCATTTCGTATTTTAAATTATTCTACGCATCATTAAAGCGTCAGGGTGACCAAGGCGATCATGCCATAGTCCAAACTGATCAGAGTTTACCAATCTTCAGGACATGGTGGCGTAGGTTTCAATAGGGCTAATCATGAAATAATACAAACCCATAGAAGAAACTTCTAGCTTCTCATGGATGGTCTTCAGGCCCATCTTGTAAGAGGTAATACTGATATATTCTCTATTTTTTTCATAAATCGTCTCAATATGGTACCCATTATGGCGTACATCTTTGAAGCTAAGCAAATTCCTTTTGGATCTACTACTTAGAAACGCGTCTTCAATATGCAGGATGGTGCCATTGGCAAAACAATTGTGGCATTCCTAAAACCATCAATAATTGGAATAGGACCTGATATTGTATGGACATGTGTCTTACCAATCTTCAGGACATGGTGGCGTAGGTTTCAATAGGGCTAATCATGAAATAATACAAACCCATAGAAGAAACTTCTAGCTTCTCATGGATGGTCTTCAGGCCCATCTTGTAAGAGGTAATACTGATATATTCTCTATTTTTTTCATAAATCGTCTCAATATGGTACCCATTATGGCGTACATCTTTGAAGCTAAGCAGATTCCTTTTGGATCTACTACTTAGAAACGCGTCTTCAATATGCAGGATGGTGCCATTTGGCAAAACAATTGTGGCATTCCTAAAACCATCAATAATTGGAATAGGACCTGATATTGTATGGACATGTGTCTTACGCACCGTCATACTCGAGAAAAATTGTCTATTACGAAATATGATATGTGTTGATGCACTATCAAGCAAACAAACATCATCATTTTTCTCGGTATTTTTCATTTGCACTTTTATTGACAACTTCAAGTGTCAAGTATCATAAAATTTACATATTAGTTACAAGATCAAATAAAACTTCAAAAATAGTAAATATTATATAAAGTACGTAATCATTTCATTACATAACCACATCAGATAACCATAAAATGTAATATATTTAAAGAAAAATAACAAGAAAGAAATTATCATAAAATTCGAAGTCTAGGTTGTTCCATTAGTTTGATGTCTCATCAAAGCAATCAGAAGTCCTCAAAAAAAGCAGAGACATCCATGGATGCATTTGCTACTTTAGGAGCAAGAGGAGTCCCAATAGAGATATTGTTGGCCTCAGCATTGGTTATGACAGTAAGATTAATTTCAATGGCGTGAGATTCATCACACTTGCCCGTATTTTTTAAAGATACCTGGTATAGATCAATAAAGTGTTTCGATGTACGACAAGTACGTGACTAATGCCCAACCATGCCACAATGATGGCAAATACTTTCATTAGTCACCTTCTTTGACTTCTTTCCTTTGTCATGATTCGGGCCAAAGTTAGATTTCCTCAGGCGGTTAAATTTCCTGCCACCCCTTCAAGGAATATGTTCTTACTTGCGTTTATAGCCCTTAAAGTGGCAAGAATTTTTCTCAAAGTTAGCATGTGCTTCAGGCAATGCCTTTGAGCCAACAAGTCTAAGATCATGATTTTTAAGTAGCAACTCATTAGGTTGCTCAGCAGTGAGGAGCATAGAAATTAATTCAGAGTATGTGACAAATTGACGCTGTCGGTATTGCTGTTGCAATAAAATATTCGAAGTATGGAAGGTGGAGGAAGTTTTCTCTAACAGTTCCGCATCAGTGAGCTTGACACCACATAGCTCAAGCCGAGAAACAATATCAAATAAAGCGGAGTTATAATCGGACACTGATTTAAAATCTTGCAGCCTGAGATTCTGCCAGTCATACTGTGCTTGAGAGAAGATAACAGTTTTGGTATGATCATATCTATCCTTCAATCTCTTTCATAGGGTTCAAGGGTCTCGAACGGATAAATATTAAGTTTGCAAGCTCTCATGCAAATGACGACAAACAAAAATCAATGCATTTGCATTATCTTTTGCATTTGAGGTTCTGTCTTTTGTAATTGCATTTTCAAGACCTTGCCCTTGGAGATGCATTTCCATGTCAAGGCACCAGGACAAATAATTATTTCCACTCACTTCCAAGATGTGGAATTTGGGCTTTTCAATATTTGTCATAATCCTTCAAAAAAAATTGAAGAATTGATAGAAGAAGATGAAGTGTAAGTTAATTAAAGAAAAATAACGAAAACACTTACCTTGCAAAAATTATTTACCTAGTTGGTAGATTTTCGTGCTGATAACATGTTGTAAAGTAAACGGTAATCCTTGGAATCAATTCAGAAATATAACGAGAGAAAGCAAAAGACAAGAGAGAAGTAGAGAGCAAACGTGAACTCTTCTTCGATTATCCAACAAGTTTACAAAGCCTCTATTTATAAAATAGAAGGTACATGAATGGTTCATGAATATTATTAATGGAGAAAGACGAAAAGGTTACACTAATAATGGGGAAAGTGAAAAGATAGAAGACGTTACAATAATAATAATAGGGGAGATGAAGAGATGTACGTAGAATGCAGAACATAAATGTACTATAATAAGTACATGAATATAATGAATATTCATTCATGTATTTCTAACAAGAAAATCCTATAAACCAAGATACTTCAAGTCTTGAGGCTTACCTGGGCCATGTGGTCAATCGGTTGTGTCACGAAAACCTCGGTCCATAATACTCGCGTGTGAGTTCAACGAAGAAGGTACCTAATCCCCTCTAGACAAGACAAGGTTGTACTCTTTGTTTTCAGACTATACTGGCGAGCATAAATAGTTTCATATTCAAACCGAAGAACATATCTTGATTAGATTCGTCAATGGCTGGTTTGGGTCGAGTTTGGCCGAGTTGATAATGGTTTGATTCAAATAGACCCATTGCATACAACACAATTATATGACTCAACCTGATTCATACCAACGCATGCCCGACCCGACTCATATTGCTAAAATACCTCCATAATTAACCCAATAAACCATTTGGGTTAGAGTATAGAGTCAGTGAGTAGAAAATCAAGTGAAGGTAAGAGAGAATGAAGAAAAAGTAATGGAGATAGGTGAAGTTTGAGTAAATAGTAAACTCATTAACAATTATATTATATGTAAACTCATTTATGACCCATTTACCAAATATAGCTAACTCATATAACAACTCGGCCCATTATACATGAGTTAAGAAATTGATTTATGAAGGGAAAATTACTAAAATAATATTGCAATTGTGTCAATTTAATCCTAAACCTTTTGTATTTTTGTGAATTCAGTTCATTTGGCCAGCCGAGGCTAACATAGCAAATTTTTAGTACTATTTTAATTATATAATATGTTTTTTAAAATTTTAATTGATTTTTTTATGTTACTTTTCTTTTCTTTTTGTCCTTTCTTCTTTGTTGCTGGAGCTTGCCGGCCACTAGATGAGGCTTCCTTGGCCCAGATCCAGGAGATGGAGTTTCATATTGAGCAAGAGTTGATTTTAAGAAATTGAAACGTTAAGCAAGTGGAACTTTATTCTTGATTGAAATATTGTTTGGACCCACGTACATGGAGGGAAAGGCCGTGAGATTACTAAGCAAGTTGGGAATCTATTAAAACTGACTATAACCATCTTTTATTAACTATTGTGTAAACCAAGAAGTCTTTCTATTACAACAAAAGAAAAGTACATATTTGTTACATAGATTAGATTTTAATCAAAAAATTAAAATAAAAAATATTAATAAGAATTATCTATCATACATCGCTAAATAAAAATTAATAACTACATGATATGGTCACTTACAAAATTGTCTAGTAGTTAATTAAGCATTTGTCCCCGCACAACAATACACGCCCTAGATTTGTTCCTAATCAAAAGTGCAATCTATCGACAAGCTAGCTCGTTATTTTCACAATAGGCGCTCCGGCTGAACTAGAACGAGAAAAGTTACGGTCTCGAGGACTAAGTACTTTTCTAATTTTCTGTATTGCAAGTACTTTTCTTATTAATTTGGTTGTTAATAATGTCCAAGCTCCCGAAGATACTTGTTAAAATCCTCAAGAAAGTGCCACATTGGCAATATGAGTATACATACCGAACAACTTTCGCCGCATATCATGGGATTGAAGTTAGCAGTGATCAGTTTTAAGGTGAGCGGGTTCTCACACTAGAATTGAGAATTGGACTAGAACTGGGGACTGGCGTTCAGCAGGTACATGAAAGTAATGGCCAAAGGTGAGGCCTCGAAAGTGATACGTACACTAGGGAGGGCCATAGTTTCCTCTCCATGAAAGTGATAGTCGAAGGTGAGCACGCAACTACTAGGGAGGGCCACGACTGCGATGCCACGATTGAGGACCAAAGGCGCAACCACGAAGGTGAGGCCATGAGTGACTGCAATGTGGTGATCGAGAGAGAGCAGAGATCAAGAGAGAGAATCGTGAGTGCAAGAGAGGAGGAGGTTAGGGTTTCTAGTTGCCAAGTTACTTTATCAGGTTACTCTTTTACTTTTAGAAAGAACAGTAGAAAATAAAAAACTCCAGTCCAAGAAGGCGGATCCACACCTGGAACCGAGAATTAGGAACCAGATCGATATTCATCAATCCTAATTTTAGGAATCAAGAACTGCGTAGAATTTGTGAGTTCGGTTTGGTTCGATTCGGTTCGAGTGGTTCCTTTTGCTCATCTCTAATTGTAGTCACACTTGATGTGCATAAACTATCTCTCTCATGCTAAGAAAAGGGGACCACGGACAAGGTTTTGAGCAGAGTAGGATTATCGTATCACCAATCGAGACGGTCTACACCGAGCGTGTCGCCTGGCGAGAATGCTTCGATTTCACTTCAGTGTTGTCCAAAGGGCCTGCAGAAGATGAAGCAGACCTAGCACAAATCGAACTAAAGCAGCTCACCTCTGTGGTCCTGGCAAGGAGCCAAATTGCTTTAGCCCCCCAAGAAAAATTCCCCTACATTCCTCCCCACCAATGGGCGGGTCGGATCGATCCCATTCGATTAGACTCAATTCGGATCTTTTAGACATTACTGGATTTCCTAGGTTTATAGGCTATTTACTCATAATCATTTTGCACCCACATGCATTATGTACCACGGTCAAGACTCCCATCATCCAATCGAATTTCGAAAAAGCGGATATATCATTATATAAAATTGACTTATAGTTGTTTATAGGCAAAAGGACATCTCAAGCGTAACGGTGCTCACTTTAATATTAATAATTTTTTTTTATCAGTTAAGTGCCAAGTCCGATGAGGTCGTCGGAATTTCTTGCCTTTGGCACTAAAGTGACCATTTTTTGGATCACTTAAGTGCAAATTTTTTTTAAATAATTATTTAAACGTAACTCCGGTGAGATCGCAAGAATTTCTCGTTGTTGACACTAAAATGATCGTTTTTCTCCAATTTGACATTAAAGTGATCGCTTTTTAGATCACTTAAGTGTCAAGTTTTTTGAAAAATAATTATTTAAGTGCCAACTCCAGTGAGGTCACCGGAATTTCTCGCCATTGGCACTAAAGTGATCGTTTGTTTTCCAATTTGGTACTTAAGTGATCCAAAAAAAAAAAATATTGGCACCAAAGTAAGTATCGTACATAAATATTAACGCTTAAGGTGTCTTTATACCATCATTTATAGCATTTAATTAACAGAATATGAAAGTATCGTACATAAATATTAACGCTTAAGGTGTCTTTATGCCATCATTTATACCATTGAATTAACAGAATATGACGATGGAGTTTTGATCTTCATGAATTTAGTTCCTGCTTGTCCAGAATTTACAGCCTCGCAATCGAGTATAGAGCCGTCAATATGGGTCAAAGACCCATATTTGACCCATATTTCGTATAAAATGGGTCTTATATGGGTCATTAACATTTAAAGGACTCACTAAAAATGGGTCCAAAAGGTTGAGGTGAAATTAAATGGGTCAAAACTGGGCCACGCATGAAACCCATTTTCGACCCATATTGGACCCATTTTCGACCCATAACTCTCACAAATTACAAATGGACCTAGGGTCTTTCCGTTTGTTTCACGGAAAATGTGATATTTTCGGAAATCATTTTTCAGGAAGTCATTTTCAAGAAAATGATAATATTTTCCGATATTTGATTAATACTTAAAAATAAACTAGAAAACAATTTTCGTCGTTTGTTATGGAATTGATTTTCGGGGATCGACGGTGGCAGCGGCCGACAATTGGCCGCGGCAGCAACAGGTGGCCGGCCGCGGCGGCAACAGGTGGCCGCGAAGACCGGCGGCTGGCCGTGGCGACCGGCGGCCGGCGGCCGACCGCGGAGATCGGCCGAGGCGACCTGCGGCCGGCCGCGGCGACCGGCGGCCGGCCGCGGAGACTGGCCGATGCGACCGGCCGCGGCGCCCGATGGCCGGCCGAGGCGACCTCCGGCCGGCCGCGGCGATCGGCCTCGGCGACCTCCGGCCGGCCGCGGAGACCGGCCTCGGCGACCGCCGGCCGGCCGCGGCGACCGGCCTCGGCGACCTGCGGCCGGCCGGCCGCGGCGACCGGCCTCGGCGACCTGCGGCCGGCCTCGGAGACCGGCCTCGGCGACCGACGGCCGACCTCGGTGACCGGCCTCGGCGACCGACGGCCGGCCTCTGTGACCGGCCTCGGCGACCGACGGCCGGCCGAGGTGACCGGCCTCGGCAACCGACGGCCGGCCGCTGTGACCGGCCGAGCCGACCGACGGCCAGCCGAGGAGACCGGCCTCGGTGACCGGTCGCGGCGACCGACGGCCGGCCGCGGTGACCGGCCTCGGCGACCGACGGCCGGCCTCGGCGACCGCCGGCCGGCCTCGGCGACCGCCGGCCGGCCGCGGGGACCGGCCTCGGCGACCGCCGGCCGGCCGCGGGGATCGGCCTCGGCGACCGGCCTCGGCGACCGGTGCCGGCGGTTGACCCACGACCATGTCCGACGGCAGCAACCATCAGTGGCGACCCGTCGCCATCGACCGTCGCCGTGGCTGGAGAAAAATGAAAGAAAAAATAAAAACAAAATAAATAGGTTAAATGAGTTATATAATTTTTTTTAGAATATTAATGTGATTTGGCAATATGGGTCAAAATGGGTCGGGTCGGGTATAGGTTGATTGCGGGTTGGGTCGGGTATGGGTCATTGAATATGGGTCAAAATGGGTTAGACGGGTCAATATGGGTCGGACCATATTCGACCCGACCCGACCCAAACCCAACCCGACCCACCCATTTGACACCTCTAATCAGGTGTCCAAGAAACAGAATCTGAAAAGTTTCGCTCTGATTAATGATGATATTGGTTCTTCCAAGGAGCCAAGTGATCTAGCCAAAAAGAGAAGTACCTCTAAGGCCTCGAACAAAGCGCAGATAAGGAGCAGAAGAGCACTTTCTGATTTTTCTAATTCGGCAAAGCCCAATGTATGTGAGGCGTCAAAGAAGACAGTGAAGATAAATGTTCTACTAGAGGAACAAATTGATACTGGTTTTATTGCCGAGGAATAATTTGTTCACAACCACCAGGAGTGTATAAAACAGCAGAGCATTGCCATTGACATGGACCATTTTCTGGAGACTCTCGGACTCGGTAACTTTAATTGACTAGGTTACCTTAGTATCATTTTTATTCCTCTACCCATGTTCCTCGCCTGGATTTAAGTGAATAGCCAATTTCCATATGGGGAATGCTCTCATCCATAACAACCCAAATGCAACTGGCTGGTGGGTGTCGAATCCACCAAAAATAATTTCTACTTTCTAAATCACAAATAAATTGTACTTAGGGTGAGTAGAGTCGAATCCACAGAGACTGACAAATTTCTAATCCTTTGAAGACCAAGTAAACAATAAAAATGAAATTAAAAAGGGGGAGGTTTATGCAGAATATAACTAAAATAAAATAAGCAAACAGGAAATAAAAAGAAAAATCAGATTATACGACGTCTAGCAAAGGTAATCTCATTCAAGTTCGGAAGTTGATCATTGAATCAAAGGAATAGTCTCAAACTCCGCAATAGACTGGTTATGATTGTTGAAACGCTTCTAACAACCTAACTTTTCCTCAATATTAGATTAACCGGACACGCGCCTATGATTAATCCCTTATTAACGAATAACCTCAACACGCGCCAAGAATTCCATTCGCTAATAGCATGAAAAACGAGAAAAACCCAACCCTAGCCAATAAATCATATGCATAACTTATTCAAGCTAGATCATATATTCTCATAATACAACCTGAAAATCTGTTTTTAATCAAGTTATATTACCTGCCACTATTATTAAAACACCTAAACAATTACGGGTTTGGATATTTCAATTGGCAAATTATCACCCTGTCAATTGCACAAAGAGCTCTTATTGTAACAACCGACAAAGCAACAATAAACGATAAAACAGAGAATATATAAATACTGCAGAAATTAAGAAGGAGAATTAGGTTTAGATCTCACAACTTGAACAAACTTGAACCTTGATAAACCTTTGCTAGATTAAAGAGGAGTTAGCCACACATCGCTACAAAATGCGCAAAAGAGCAAAAAAAGTAATGTGCTTCTCAATTTTCTCCAGTGAAATCTCCTCCCCCCCCACCCTTCTTGCCTTTTCCTCTCCAATAAAAAACGAAAGTCTAAAAAATATGAATCCTCTCCAACATGGAAAAAAAAAGAGAAAAAGTAGGCAAAAACTTCTCCCTAAAAAAATCCTAATTAAGAATCCTATTTTTAGTATAAAAAAATCCTCCACAATCAAATCTGGAAGATATGGAAATTAATGGCCAAATCGCATCCTCAAATTCTGCACCAGCTTTGTACCTGCGCAATCTTAAACTGTAGACACGACTCTCTGCACAGAATCTGGAAAATGGATCTTTTATATGCAGAATATCATCCTCCATATCAAAAACGCATCAAAAACATCCAAAATCTTCACAATTGCATCATTCATCATCACCTAACCATGATGCAAAAAAAAAAAAACAAATGAATTTCATTCTATTTATTCAAATATTTGCCCAAGATACCATCAAATATAATCAGAATATGAGTCAAATAAACACATCATCACTGGCATAGAGGGACAGGTTGTAGTCAGTGAAAAATTTCCTGGTGTCCTCCCAATTTAGATGAGGCCACTTGATACAACAACTGAGCTTCCATCATTTCAATCGAATATACATATAAAAAATTTGGAATGTTAAGAATATGGAGGACCTAAAAAAGAAGTATCATCACTTCTAGGCTAGAGCTAGGGAGACATAAAATATCTACATGGACTTTTTCTCAACAAGTTTTCTAGTTTTGGAAGAAACCACAGTACATTTTGCCCCTTCTAGGTTCGGAATGAATATTTTGGCCTTCTCTTCAGAGGAAAACGGGGCAATGCGGCAGATGAGCACTCAGGTATATGAGTCTGAAATCTGTTGCGGCTAAAATTGTAAGTGATTTTCTGTTGAAAGCACCACCGGGATAGCAGTGCGCTTTAAACTCAAAAGGAGACGAACTGTTCATGTATAAATTTACCTCGATTTTTCACGTGCATTGGCTAGTTAGATAGCAGCAGTATTCGTTGATATTACCCCAGACCATAATTTGGTCTGCATTTACATAAATAATTAAATGAAAAATTATACGTAAATTCATCAGTATTTGCATTTAAATTTTCTTGAATAACATGCATTTTAAGTTAGGATCAATGATTTTTCATAGAATATTTTGTGTTAATAATGTTCCAGAAGCAAACATTTTCACTTGTTACCAGTGAATTTCTGTTTTTAGAAGCAAAAATTTCGTCTTGTTATCACATGCCTTTCTCTAATCAGAAATTAACTTCTGAAGTAAAAGTAGCAAAATTAACTTCTACTTCTAAAGCAGAACTAGAAAAATTAATATCTGGCTAGAAGTTGATTTCTAAAGTAGAAGTGTTACCATGCGTGCCCTTTAGAGACCCAAGGGGATGAAAATTGTCCCAAAGGCTCTTTGCTTTTCCCTCTTCTTTAGAAGAGGCCGTTGGGTGTGTGAAAGTAGCATTCTGCAAGGACGACTAGTGCATGATGGTTATTTGCTGATGCAGAAATAATATGCCTCATGACTACTATCATTGGCTTTTGAGATAAGGATCCTTTCTTTGTTGAAAGGTTTGCCAAAGAAGCATGTAGATCAAGAGATGAATGGAGAGGAGTCTCACCACACTAGTCCATAATGGTACGAACATGAGGGAAGGGATAGATTTTCATCGGCCCAATTGATCACATCCTCATACTTGAAATGATAACAAACGAGCTTATATTATCTTTCCTTTTTGAAATCATGAAGGGAGTAAAGTGACTTCTAACCTACTGCCTAAGTACAGTAGAATTGTTGGCCCCCACTCCCACCTTTCGGTGAGATATTTTATCATAGAGCAGATTTGTCCTTCCCCAAGAAATTTCTGGAGTTTTACATCATACGAAAGTGAAAGCAGTTCTTTTAAGAACACATCTAGTTCTATTTCGTTAGTTTAGCCCCTTTCCTAAAAAGGATTGTAGTAATTCTAGTTTGACCTTATTTAGAATCACTTTCTCATACCAAGATATTCTGTCTAGCAATATTCAATCACAGAATCCATTAACAGCTGTATGAATGACCAGAATCTATTTACCAATTAGAAGTAGTAGTTGTGGTTGTTTTAGTACTTCAGTCAGCTCTGCACCTCTATTGACTAATGCCTGAATGGCCGGCATTAGGGTTTGGCTCAAATTGAGTAAAGGTGGCCATTTGGCAATGTTGTGCCAATTCCAGTTTTGTAACCCCCAACAGGTACAAATGTGTTTGGTCCACATGGGCTTGTCCCAAAAGGAACGCCCATGAAGAAAACGATGGTCACGATCATGTCGCATAAACTCTGTTATGAGTTTTTCTGCCAATCCCTTAAAGAAATGGCCTATAGTAAGTTCTTGTTGCCTAAAGGATCTGGTGGGCCTTGCAATGGCAAATGTACGTTAAAAGATTGTGCATCATTTCTTTTCTTTGGCCTGATTTAATGAAATGACTTTAAGGTTTGATTTCCCCATTTCTTAAACAAGATTGGCCTGATTTAATGAAATGACTTCAAACAATATGAGGTTGTGGATTAAGCTACCGTTTTTCTCTACCTAGGAATTTACCCTCTCTTTTTTTTGCCCCCATTTCTGGTAGTCTAGAGTAAAACTTTGTTCACAGCCGGTTGATTTGAGGCATTTCAAAGGGAGTGAAGTGAACTGAGCGTAGGTCCTTTGCTGGTGAGTTTGTCCTTCGTGTACGATGTCTCTATCTGTTCCTTTTAGTTTTTTTTTTTTTTTGGCCTCTCACTTCAATCATCTCTCATTCGGATACTTTTGACAGTACGATATTGTACAATTACATCGTTAATTGTCTATCCTTGGATGACAATAATCGAGGAAGTGAACTCGTTGGATGAATCTCAGCCACTGAATATTGATTCGCTAGAAATGTCCCTAACGTGGCGGCACCCTCGTCGAAGGTTCGATTGAATATTCAATTGGCTGAAGAACTGTGGAATATGGTTCTCATTGCTGCCTCCGCTTCCGGGGAAGGAATTTAAATTTGAAGTCACAATCGTCCTGGAAGTATCATGCATGTGTAGTGGTTTTTATTTGTGACAAAAAGTGGAAGACAAGATAGGACAAAATTCGAAAGAAACTTCAAAGAAACACACCGACTTGATTTTGCGGAAACTATTCTTAAACATGGTAAATTCACATCTGGATCTAAATCACTAATAGAATATTCACATGCATGCATACAATAATCTCTTTCCCGATACTTTTGAAAAGCTCAAAGAAATTTGTTCCCCAGCATCCTTCTTTAGCCCAGTCCTTTTGGAAAGCTTAAAAAAAAAACAGATCTTGTCGGAAAGGTTAAAGAAATTTCCTCCCAATTTCCCCGCTTTATTCGTTCTCTTGAAATCAAAGAAATGTCATCCCTAACATCTTCCCTTTAGTCTAGTCGTTTTTGAAAGCTCAAACAAGTTTTCTGGGCCTTTTTCCAAACTAGGTTTTAAAAAAAGTTTATTTACTAATTTAGGTCCGAAAAAAAAAATTACCAAAACGGGACCGTCCGGCGGTCTAAGTGCCGGACGGCCCCGTCCAACGGTCCTAGTGAGAACTTCCTCTCACTTTTAACTCATTGTTTATATAAAAGAGTTGTTGCCGATGAACTCGTTTTTATAAGCAATGAGTTAAAGTGAGAACTACTCAGTGTCGTAGGAAAGGTAGAGAGACAGTGAGAAATGCATCCCAAAGTGTATGAGGCTGCAAATTCGGGAGACTTCGATTCCCTCAATGCAATAATTTCAGGAAATGGAGAGGACCTTTTCCACCAAACAACGCCAAAGGGGAACAGCATACTTCACCTTGCTGCTCAACACAAGCAGGTACATTTCATCGGACTTCTTCTTCAATGTCCATCAGGACCGTCCCTTCTTTGGCAAGGTAACTCTAAAGGAGACACTCCCCTACACCTTACTGCTAAAGTGGGAAGCTACCAAGCGGTTGAAGTCTTCACTGATTTGGCAAAATCACTACATTGGGTTGTAGACAATGGACAAGTGGACGCATGCAAAGAGGTACTTTGAAAGCCGAATTCACATCAGCATACCGCGCTGCATTGTGCAATAAGAGGAGGCCATGATGGGGTGGTGATGTTGCTGATTGAAGAAGATCCTCAACTGTGTGATGTTACTAATGCTGCTGATGAGTCCCCGCTTTATCTTGCAGCAAATAGAGGACTTTCTCCTACCGCTGAGCTGATTTTAGGTACTTTCTCCTCGTCATCCTCTCATAAGGGCCCTAAAGGTTTGACAGCTCTGCATGCTGCAGTATATTGGCCATCGACATGTAAGTATCAAGATGAAAGGCAATTTTAATATCTATGTCAAGATGCTAAAAGCAGTCTAAATCATGACATATTCCTGTTGTATTTGCAAAGGGTTGTGGAAAATCCCGGAGAAGGGACCAAAAATCAGAGGAGATGATTTGGGCTGGACTCCTCTTCCTTACTCTGCTTGTTGGTGTTTATTTGTAAAACAAACAAATAAGACAATATTCTCATCTTACATAGGAGAGATGAGAGAGTGCAAAACACTTTAAATATGAAAAGGCTATTGTAGTCTTTTAAATTGAGAAATGGGTGGGTGGGCTAGACCTCACCATACCCGCGTTCGGGTGCACGAATAATTGCGCGATTTTGGCACGATTATTAGGCACACTTAGTACTTGGCACACTTGCGCGCCATGCGAGAAAATTAGCTTTAATCAACAATTCCTTTTTATTTATTTCAAAATTAATTATTTTATATTTTTAATTGTGACTGTTCGAACACGAATGGTTGTGTTCGAATGTCAGTTATCACACTTGAACAGTTATGTCCGAGCGGTTATGATTGAACAGTTGTTATCACATACGAATAGTTGCTTCCGAACGAACATGTTTGAATTGCAATTTTCAAACATGAATAGGTGCGTTCGTATAGGCATTTCAGGCACCAAGATGTGCGTTCTTTATATAATGGACACCTCTGTTCAAGTTTAGTATTCACTTTATTTTTTCCCATTGTCCATCAAAAGAGAGACAACCATCTTTCCATTGTTTCGTAGAGAGTTTTAGGAGAAATATTGGAATTGCTATCCAGTATTCTCACCGTGACTTTCTTGTATACTGAAGGGAATTTGCCAGAAATCTATAGCAACTTCATGGGGCAAATTGATCCTAAAAGAGAGTGATTACACGCCTCAAAGTCCGACTACATTGTCATTCCTTTTATTCGATATATTTTCCCAATAGTGCTTGCCTTGGTAATGTTGAAGCAGCTCAACTGCTCCTGCAACACAATACTTCCGTAGCATACGTCGTAGACAAAGAGGGACAATCAGCTCTTCACATTGCGGCATTTCAAGGCCATGTCAACGTCGTCAAGGAGCTTATTAGATCCTGTCCTGATGCTAGTGACATAATGAACGACAAAGGGCAAACGGCTCTTCACGGAGCTGTAATCGGTGGACAAGTAAATGTAGTCAAGTCCATAATTGGGACGCCAAACCTGGAGGATCTTATAAACGAACAAGATGCCAACGGAAACACGGCTCTGCATTTGGCTGCGCTTCATAAACAGTACAACATCATAAAAATATTTGCGCGAGGCAAGAGGGTGGACATTTTGGCTACAAATAAGGATCACTTGATTGTCATCGAAATCTTTGATGCCCATAAAGAGGTATGCTTGCTCGAACACTATATAGTTCGATTTGTTCAGTTGCGGTAATTTCTTCAATATCGCTTAGAAACCAAAATGAAATGTTTTTCCGAGAATTTGTTTTTCTTATTCATTGTTTGAGCATATTCACTACATTTCAGTTTTCCTAGCAAATAGTAGCATAGATTGCTTTATTAAGGCTGACATATGTTTGAATAAGGGACTTAGGGTGAAGTGATCTCATACTGCACATCTAAATTATAAATACTAAGAAAGTCGAATAAAATTGAACTTCATGGTTGAACCACGTGATAAAACAGAACTTCATTCCCTCACTTCACATAACATTTATTAGCACACTAACTATTAGACTGATTAGGCAAAAAATAAAAAGGCTTTTTATCCCGCTTAATCTATCGTTAATGATTCGACCAAAAAGAAATTTATCATTAATGTTCCTACAACAGAATGTCAACATCAATTCGCATTACTATGTGAAGTTTTTGTGGTTCATTCACGTCCTTGAGTTGGTATATATTTATGATTGAACAAATGTGTAGGGTCATATCCCTTTTTTAAATACCAGTTTATCTATAAGTTGGATGAGTGCGCAGAAATGATGGTGCGTTTATTTCTGAAAAATAATAATTTAAAAAATATTTTTCTAAAAATGATCCATTGTATCACTTACAAAAGTGAACCAACAAAAAAAAAATATCTCATGCTTCACGAAAGCAAAATGTTTAAATATTAATTGTTGTCAACAATGAAAACATTTTTCATGAATAATCATTTTACGCGATAGAGGCAATTATATTTAGTAAAATATTTTTTAAATTATTTATTTTCAGCAAAATAAATAGAGTTCTACAGAAAAGGGATAATTTGGAGAACATTCTCCTAAAAATGATCACTTGAAATAAAATGAAAAACATTTTCATTATTGATGACAATTTATGGTGAGACATTTTCGTGAATGATAAAAAGAATTTCGCTTGTTCATTTTTATAAGTGATACAAGCAATTATAGAGATTATAATTTTTAAAAATTATTTATTTATTGCAAAAAAAATGTACCCTTAATACCTTTAGTGACAATGTAAAATATAAAATTGGGTACAATAATTTATTGGATCGTCTTCCTTGGGTGGGCCCCTTCTGGGCCCATCACCCAACTCCTATAAAGAGCTCATTCAAGAAAAAAAAAAATAGCACAAGGATAACATAAGTGTCAAAGTTTTTTGTATCACTTAAGTACCAATTTTTTTGAAAAATGATTGTTTGAATACCAACTCCAGTGAGCTTTGCTGCAAATCTTACATGGCATCTATGTGGCTTGTCGGAAGGTCGCAGTTAGCAATAAAAAGAGATAATAATTAAAATAAAAAAAACTAAAATAAGCTAAAAACTAAAAAAATGAATAAGAAAATAGAAGGGTTGTAGCGGCGAGGGCTTGCATAGACCTCCGCGCCACCAGTGAGGGTGGGGGATGGCCGGCAGGGGTCGTCGAGCCTTGTCTAGTGTATTAGAATATGTCTCGAATTTGAGCTCGAAGCGAAAATTTGAATTTCGAAAACAAATATATTTTGATCTTGAAATTAAAGATAAGATTTGTTTTGAATATCACGGAAATCTATCTTGATGAAAATAGTGTGATATATTCTATTTGATATATTTCAAATCAAGATGAAGAACAATATTTATATTGGAGTTGAACTTTCCACGTGAGATAAAGACAAAATAGGAAAGTCAATCTTGATTTTCATTGACCGAAATTCCCTATTTTATTTCTCTATGTGGATTATTTGTCTATATACAAGTCTGCCATTGTTGAGAAGAAAATTATCAAGGAAGCGCCGTTTCGTCGAGTGCTTGGCAAGGGTCTATCTTCGTGGAATTACATCAAGAATTCAAGTGTTAAAGCAGATTAAATCTTGTTGTAAGATTTGCGTATTAATTCCTTTGTGAGATTGAGAGATTATTTCATTAGGAATTGTTGGGCTAAACACTGCGTGCGTTCTTGAATGTAATTGGGGCTGGAAAACACTAAGAGTGTTTGAGTGACTCGAGTGTGTTTGTAATCTCCGTGTATCGCTTGATCTATAGTGGAATTCGTTGCTACTCTCCCAGTGGACGTAGGTCTTTACGACCGAACCACGTACATCTGGTATTCGATTTATTTTTCTTGTTCTGTCTATTTATTGTTCGATCGCTTGTTCTGCGTAACATAGTGGTTGGTGACACTTTCCAACCACAGGCAAGAACTCGCTAGGGCTGATAGGGCCTGGCCATCGCTAGACGAGGTTAGCTTTGCCCTCGCTAGGGTCTACGAGGCTTGACATCGCCCAAATGTACGAGGTCGAGCCCTTAAATATAATTGGCGGGGTTCGCTGGCCATTAGTCAAGGCTTGGCGCGGTGAGGGTTGTGCCAGCCCTCGAAGCTGTGCCAAGCCCTTCTTCTTCAATTTTTTAGTTTATTTTTAATTTAAGTTCATTTAAAAAAAATATCTTATTTTGTAAAAAGTCAGTCTACGTGGATTGAATTTTTAAAAAATTTGCCACATTGACTGTCTTTTAAAAAAAAAAATTCATGTAGTATTAAAATTTTAATAATAAATGCCACGTGGATTGTTTGGCAGGAATCTCTCGTCATTAGCACTTAACTGATTTTTTTTCTTCGATTTGGCACTTAAATGAGTCGGCGAAAATTTTGGCACCAAAGTGAATGCCATACACAAACTTTGGCACTTTTCATATCCTTAAAAAAAAAAAAAAGGGACGTATTTATGAGTATTGCGAAAGCAAAACAATATTGTAACCTAAAAAGTTGCAATCAAATTTTTATTTTTACCTATAACATAGTTATGAATTTGTAATGTCATATACAAATTTCAGTTTACCAAATGAATTTCTAATGAGTAATTATTATTGCAAGAATGTTAAAGGGTTAATACCACAAAAAATCTCAAATTGGTATACTTGTAACAAATTTACCCAGAACTATTTTTTTGATCTCCAAAATCTCAAATCGGTATATCTATGATAAATTAAACCCAAACTATTCTTTTTTAACCATCAAAGACCCCAAACTAGTACACATGACAAATTTTTCCTCTATTAGTTTCTGTTAAATTTTACCGTCAAATTGGTGAATTAGATGACACGTGGCAATAGACAGGTGTACCAATTTTAGGTTTTTACCCTCTATTTGTCATAGGTATATCAATTTTGGATTTTTCGTGGTATTAAGCCAATTTCCGGTAGAAAGAGACTTTGCTAAGCAAAAAGCTTTCAATGTTGCTCAATATACCTTCATCCCATTACTAATTATCACATCTTTTTCTTTTTTAAGTTTCACTCAATTTATATATTTCTCTTAATCCACGGCGGTTAAATTTGTCATGTGTACTGATTTGGGGCTTTTTTGTGGTAAAAAAAAAGTTTACGGTAAATTTATCACAAGTGTGCTAGTTTGAGATTTTTGATGATCAGAAAAATAGTTTAGAGTAAATTTGTCACAAATGTACCGAACAACCAGTTTGAGGTTTTTTGTGTTATTAATGCAATATTTAAAGGTTTTACTAGTGCAACAATTTTGGTGCCTGTGAAAATAACAATATGTTATAAGCCACAAATTCTTAAATTAGTGAGTCTCCACAATAATTTTTAACTAATTATTATTAATTTTTTTGGCCAAAGCAAACTGTTAGTCTTATGGTCAACAAAGGCTCTTATATGATCAATTCCCAATGTTAAAAATAGAAGTCTTTATAGATTCAAGTAATAGTTATAGTCTTGAACCTTCTAACAAATTCCCCATATAAAAGTTCACTTAAGAATCTGATTACACAAAATAAAACATATTAATAGCAATTAATCAATATTAAGTTTGAATCATTTTTAATAACAAAATATTCAAATAACAACGTGTCGTATGACGTTTGTAAAGTAAAGTAATGTTCAATATTAGTTAAATTTGTCGTTTGGTTAATAAATATATATTAGTTGTCTAAAAATGTAATCTATGACGGTCGTAAATATTGTGTCGTATGATCATAATTTCCAATTAGTATAATTTCAAATTCATGCAACAGGCGGTTCTTCAACCAGTTCAAAAGTAATGTAAAACATTTGTTTTTTTGTGTGAAAGAGAGAACTAGCACTCTGCCCCATCTGGGAAAAAGATTTCAACCAATTCCTAGATAATTTCTTTTGATTATAGCATCACCAGAAACTGTAATTGTTTTATCCAGGAAACTCTATTTACTTGTTTTTAGCTAAAGGAGATGAATTGAATGAATTCTTCCTTATGTTTAGTACTCCCCGGGAGTTACTGTCTGTGATAAATGGGTTTTCAGTGAGGGGCTTGAAGTATTTCGCCGGGAAAGACCACTCTTTAATTAATACTTTTTGCACATTTTTTAGGTTCGCTACAGAGCGGCAAAGGTTAGACATGTGTTGAAAAATTCTTATGGAATCCTGGCTTATCAAGGCAGGGCTATTGAATATGTGAAGAAGAGGCTAGACAAGCAACATGCTGAGGGTCGCGCGCTGTGTCTATAACCACAGAAAGTAGTACCGCCAATCAAGAAAATCTTGATTCGTCAAAAAGAAGCATATTCAACCTTCAACTACTATGGCAGTGCTCATAGCCACAGTCACCTTCACGGCGGCCTTCACGATGCCCGGAGGTTATAACAACGATGGACCTGACCGAGGAATGGTGACTCTTGCTGGCAGGGCGGCTTTCCAGCCTTTGTGATATTTAACACTACTGCGTTCAGTTTACCCATCCTGGCGATTTTCTTACAGTTTGATACTTCGTTTAGCCATCGCCAACAAGCAAGATACATCATTACCGCAGCCCTCTGCATTTACTTTGCAATAGTTGGGATGGTACTAGCCTTTGCTTGGGTACGTATGTAGTATTGACCAGAACCATCGGGATTGGAATTATTCCTTAAGTCGCGTGTGGATGTCTCGTGATTATGTACTCTATTGGTGCTTACCTTGACTCCAGGCTCGTCTCCTGGGCCTACCTGGAACTTCCGGAAGATACGTCCGAAGCTTATTGTTTGATTATGGGATCCTTTAGGAAAGCTGCTAATAGGTTGGACCGGTTACATAGTCCCGTGACCTTGTGCACAGGAAATTTTGCTTTTGTTTTATCAGCTGTCGAATTCAAGCACTTGTATGTCAGCTGTCTATTTCAAAACCTCTCAATATTGCCGTGCTCAAGTTCAACCTTGTAGAGGTGTGAAAAGTTTATGATGTAAATCTGCAATGTTAAATGATTTGTAAGTTACCGACTTCTTTTAATTTTAGAGGTGGACAGTGTATAGATTAATAAGTAACTGACATTGTACGAATTTACTGATGTCGGATTGATTAGCAAGTTAACAATTTCTAAATTTTACTAGTGAATCGGATAAGAGATTTGCAAGATACCGACATGGCCAACACCTTGTGAGTTGTCCCCAAAGAGGATAGATTGAAAGTTAGTATGTTAGCAACACTGTAATGCAATTGCCAACACCTTGTTTTGAGTTTTACAGAAAGGCATGGATAGAGGCTAGTACATCACAGAAGGTTTGCCGAAGAAGTCATGGCTGATACAAGTCATACCCTTCCAATTATTTCAAAAGCTTCATAAGCCTTTATAGAGTTGGGGATGTCATCTTTCTATGTAATCTCAGGAACTTTAGGATAAGTACAGCACAAATGTCATAATTTTCGCACAGCACTCGCTTAAGTGCCATTACTTTTTTTTTTTAGGACAACGTAAGTATCATAACTTCTAAAAAACGAGTGCTATAACTTCCAATCAATGACTTAAGTGCTACTTTTTATTTTTAAAAAAAAAACTTTCATCCAAGTGCTGTAAATTCAACGTGATATAGCACTTGTGATGAATGTTTAAAAAAGTTATGGCATTTAAGTGATCGATTGAAAAGTTATACGACACTCAAATGATCGAAAAGAAAGTTATGAAACATAAGTGAGGCATCCTACATAAATTATGACAATTATGGTGTCTTTATCCTTGGAACTTGCAAGTCAATCCAGTGAGTAACATCATCAAATAATTAGGTACTGATGCGATTGTAGAGGTAGGCAACTGTGTTTTGAGTGATTGTGGATGAAAGTATGGATAGATCAGAGTGTATGAGGATGAATATTGATGGTTAGATGCTAAACATAGAATAAAAACAATTTCATCAAGGTGTAAAAGACGTGCCACCAGCCAAAGATTAAAATCGGGATCAACGAAATTCACCACCAAGACCTAAAAGACAAGCCACCATCCCAGGATAAAGACTTTGGGATAGATAAGCTCACCACCAAGGCGTAGAGGATGAACTACCGGCCAAGAATAAAAGGCTTCTTGGCTCACCATCAAAGAGTAATACACTCTCCAAGGATAAAGAAATCAAAATATGAGTTATCCACTCTCCAAGATATTTGCTCAAAAAATAAAGGCAAATCTCTAATATTCTCATTCATCAAAGTCATGTTTTACAAATAGAGATTACACTCCTATTTATAGAGATAAAACTGAACAAAACAAAGTACTCTTAGAATTTCCAGACTAAATAAATGACTCTTGGAATTCCCAAAACTAAACACTCTCTTGGCGAATTGATGTAATTAAGACTCTTAAATCAAAACCACAATCAAGACTCACAAAATGCTCTGAATTAAAAGACTCAACAACTAAATGCATTGAAACTTGATAAAAACTCCAAATTCGTGTACCAGTTTGGGCAGCCTAAAAGACACCATAAAAGGTCATCAAACAGCTTTAAGAATTGACCCAAATAGTCCCCAATCTTCAATTGGTTGATGGGACCCATGAAATTAGCTACTAAGTCTTGTAATCAACACTATTTTGCATGATGGACAAGTATTATTCCTGATCGCACATGATCATATTGCAAATGGAATTGATTCTGGCTTGCACAAATAGCGCTTGGGTCAGCGATATATGAGATGAGCTTGAGGGCTGATCTTTTAAATCGATTGCCCCCGCATCAGGTACACAAGGCCAAAAATGCATCACCACGTCAACATATGAAAATTCAATCGCCCACTCACGCCAGACACAATAATTTCGCTTCAGTCTTTCGTGCTCGTGCGTGGAATAAATGCATCACTCACTAATGCACAGAGAGGAGCAATAGCCGATCCTCGAACACTCTACCCATTCTTCGATACAAACTCTGAACCCATGGGGTCGTCCAACTAGTAGAAGCTGTTCCTGTTGCCACGTTCTTTGCCGAAGCTGCATCAACCCCCAAGTCAGGTACTACTATGTATTTTTGCATGTCGGCGAGAGAGATCTGGAGATGGTTCCCAGAGACGTTGATGAATGTGGCTTTCCAGCTTCATCCGACGTCTTCAATCCAATCCAGTCTTTGATGTAAAGCTCGGTCTGCAGGAAATGCATCGGTTAGATACATTCCTCTCTTTTTCCCATTGAACTAATGGTGGAATGATGCAAAATGTAGCATTGAGTAGGGTGAAAGCAAGTTATGATGAGCTTACACCACAGCAACAATAGTCTAAATCATGACATATTCCTATTGTATTCGCAAAGCGTGGCCGAAAATCCTGGAGAAGAGACACAGAAGTGATTAGAGAAGGAGATGATTTGGGGTGGACTCCTCTTCATTATTTTGCTTGTTGGGTCGAAGTCGAAGCAGTTCGACTGCTCCTGCAACACGATACTTCTGTCGCACATGCCGTAGACAAAGAGGGGCAATCGGCTCTTCACAGTGCAGCATTTCGAGGCCACGTTAACATCATCAACGAGCTTCTTAGATCCTGCCCCGATGCTGGTGACATAATGAACACCAAAGGGCAAACGGCTCTTCGCACAGCTGTAATCGGTGGACGAGTCAATGTAGTCGAGTACATACCTGGGACGCTACACCTAGAGGATCTTATCAATGAACAAGACACCGATGGAAACACGGCTCTGCATTTGGCAGTGCTTCATAAAAAAATACAACATTATATACATACTAGCATGAGACAAGAGGGTGGACCGTTTGGCTACAACTAAGGATCATTTGACTACCCTTGACATTTTTATGCTCGTAAGGACATATGCTTGCTTGAACACCGTAGAGCTTGATTTGTCCACTCGCAGGGTAATTTCTTCAGTGTCCTTTAGAAACTGTGGCCCAGGTGACACTCATTCAGGTGAAACCCACAAGCCAACTGACATCTTTTTGCGTCAACGTGTTTTGCTTATTCAATTTTTTGGGCATATTGACTACATTTCAGTTTTCCCAGCAAATAGTAGCATAGATTGCTGTTTGAAAAAGGGACTCAGAGTGAAGTGATTTCATACTTCACATCTAAGCTATAAATAGCAAGAAAGTTGAATAAAACTGAACTTTATGGTTGAACCACGCATTTGAGAAAGCTTCATTACCTCCCATTTCACTTAACATTTATTAGCAAACCAACTGTTACATTAATTAGGCAAAATTAAAAAGGCCTTTTATCCCGCTGGATCTATCATCAGTTCCTACGACAGAATGTCAACATCAATTCGAATAACTATGTGAAGTTTCTGTGGTTCATTCATGTATATGAGTTGGTCTATATTTATGATTAACTATGTGTGTGTGTGTGTCTCAAAATACCAATTTACATATAAATTGGATGTGTGCACAAAAATAATGGTGCTTTTGTTTCACAAAAAATAGATAATTTGCAAAATATCTGCCTAAAAATAATTGCTTATACTACTTATAAAATGAATCAATAAAAAAATTCTAATTGATCACTTATATTACTTAAAATAATTAGCCAATAAAAAAGGTTTTCATTTCCAAAAAAAAATTATATAGTAAATAAATAATTTTAAAAAAATTCCTAAAAATAATCTTTTCTCCAGTTGAAATACATAGTCAATGAAAAATTTCATTATTGACAAAATTTATGCCTGAACATTTTCGTGGATGATAAAAAATTCAATTTGTTTACTTTTGTAAGTTATACAGAGAATTATGTTTTGGATTATATTTCTGTATTATTTAATTTTTGCGTAATAAATGGAGCTGGTGACAATACAAAATTGGACACGGGGTTTATTGGATAGTCTTATCAGAGTGGGCCCCTTCTGCAACCCACCCAACCCCCCCCCCCAAAAAAACCCACCCACCTCCTTTAACGAGCTCGTACAAGACAAAAAAAAAATGAAAAATTAATCAGGCTATTTATAAAAAAAAAAATTTGTTAAGGCATATTTATGGGTCTTGCAGAAGTAATACAAAATTGTAGCTAAAAGTTGCGATCGAATTTTTATTTTAATCTATAACATAGTTTTTTTTTTTTTGTATCGAAGGTGTTCGGGCTAGCATCCGTACGAATCGCGCACCTCGACTAATCCTCCGGAAGGGCTAGCGTAGCATCCCACCGCCACGACCCTCCGCTTATGTCACCGATGCCCAGTGAGGTTCGAACCCAAGACCTCTCGTGAAATCTATAACATAGTTATATTGCATTGCCATGCATAAATTTCAGTTTACCATATGATTAACTTGCGAGTAGTTATTATTGCAAAAATGTTGAAAGTGGAAGTCTTCGTAGATTCAATCAATACTTATATTAACCTTCAAACAAATTCCCACACATAAAAGCCCACTTAAAATCTGATTACGCCAAAAGAAAAGAAGAAGAAGAAGTTATTGATAGAAAATAGTTTAAATCAATATTAACTTTGAATATTTTGTTATTAACAAAATATTCAACTAACAAGGTATAGTTTAAGACAAACCACTTAGTAATGTAATGTTCAAGCATACAGTACATAGTGCACACAGTGTGGTTTGTATAATAAAATTCGATAGGATAGAACCAGACAAAGAAAATAATGTTCAATATTAGTTAATTTTGTTGTTTGGTTAATTAATATTAGTTGCAGATATTGTGGCGTATGAACATACAATATCATCAAAACAAAAAATTTCAATTAGCATAAACTTCAAATCCATGCAACAGGGGGTCTTCAACCAGTTTAGAAGTAATAATGTGTCCTATCTATCCTGAAAGCATTTGGGTTTGGCTCCCTCTAAAGTTTGGGGACAAGGTAAAAGAAAAGAAAGAAAAGAAAAGAAAAGAATAAAGAAAAAAAAATACAGGATAAATCTGAACCGTCTAATGGCTCTTGTGCTGAGGTGTCAACCATTGAAGAGGTAGCTTTAAGATGTAACTTAAGAAAATCCCAATCCAAAAGTTGATATCCCCCTTACGACTTTGAAACAGCTGTTGTGCGACATTCATACAAAAGAATAAGAATATTATGTAAAATATTTAGCTAAAAATCCCAATCAAAAAGTCGATATGCACCTTTTGACTTTCAAACAGTTCTTGAGGTAAAATAGAGAACCTGCACCCTGCTTCATCTGAGAAAAGTATTTCAACTAATTTCTAGGTAATTTCATTTAATTATAGCATTACCCGACACTGTAATTGTTCAATCCAGGAAACTCTGTTTGCTGGTTTTGTCTAAAAGAGATTGAATTGAGTAAATTCTGCATTATGTTTAGCACTCCCTGGGAGTTCTACTTGTTTCGGAGTGTCGAGTGATGGTCTTAAATATTTTCAACAGGATTGTTAATCAATACTTTCTGCACATTTTTTAAGTCGGCTAAGGAGTTGCAAAGTTTATCATTTGTTGAAGATTTCTCGTGGATTCCCACGTCTTCAAGGCTGGCTCATTGAAAATGTGAAGAAGAGGCTAGACAAGCGACATGTTAAGGCTCGATGTGCCACGTCTATTACCACAGAAAGCAATACTGCCAACCGAGAAAATTACGATTCGTCAAGAAAAAGCTTCGTCGATCTTCAAGTACTAGCGGCAGTGCTCATAGCCACAGTCACCTTCGCAGCAAACTCCGCCATGCCCGGAGGTTAAAACAACGACAGACCCAACCAAGGAATGGCGGTTCTTGCAGGCAGGACAGCTGTCCAAAACAGTATGGCATTCTGTTTCTCCATCGTGGCATTGCCTTTCAATATTATGCTTCCTGGGTAAGCTATCACAAACAGGAAATATGCGCCTACTCCGCACACCTTTGCATTAGTGCTGCGATAGTCGGGATGGTGACGGCCTTTTCCTGTGTTACGTATGTAGTATTGGGCACAGCCAATGGGCTAGGATTCTGTCTTTTAGTCGTGTTTGGATGTCTCATGATGATCTACCTTATTGCTACTATCCTGTCACTATCTGGAACTTTCGAATATCAACTGAATTATTGCGCTATCACCTTAGGAAGATTTAGAATCATATCTTTGGATATTATCCACCAAATATTGCGCTACACTATTGATTTAGGAAGATTTCAAATCATATCTAGTAAAGTTTTCTATTTTATGTATTTTTTTTCTTGCTAGTAAATCTTCTAGAACATACTCTTGGGTATATAAATACTCATTTAAGCTTAATGGAAATACACAGCGATTTCTGCTTAAATTTGTATCAAACCCAAGGCTTACGCCTCTTTTCAACCCCAGCTTTCTCCTCCTCCTCCTCCTCCTCCTACAATGGTGGTCAGCATGACTTTGAATGGCTCCAATGCCACTACCCATTCTCCAACCCTCCTTCTCCACTTCCTCCATTCATATCTCTCACCACTTCCTTTCTCTCCACCTCACATCATCCAATTTA
>JAGVVM010004929.1:0-34939 GCA_019149425.1 Psidium friedrichsthalianum | reverse complement strand
GGTTAAATCGGTCTTTCCGTTTTGCATACCATTTTGAACTCTTTTTGTGTAATTCTATTGACTTAATGCAAGGTCAAAGGGTAACATCATAGGAACTATAATATTATATTAATTTGGAAAAAATTTTCGAGTTCATAAGGTTGGCCTAAATTGGCTTGTTGTACTTTCGATGGGTTTGCATGTGCTGAATTAGAGTCTAATATGGACATTCCATGCTTATTATTTTTTATCTAATTTCTATATAGGTTTCTATCACTAGGACAATACTAGTAAAAGTCGGAGCGGATTGGCAAAATAACTTTAAACTACAACATATATAATTGGAGAATTTTGGAGAGTTCATATAATTTGTCATTTGGGCCGGGTGTACGTTCACACTTTAGTTTGTGATGAATCTTGCTCCTAGTCCTGACCTTCTAATGCTTGTCATTTTGTTCGAACCCATTTTTTTTGTGAGCTTACTATTGACTTAGTGCAAAACATATATTAAATTGAGAATTTTTGAAACTCTTTGAAGTATTTGGGACTTTATTTGACCGAAACCATTAACATTTACTACTGCCCTATTGTTGAGACGCAAATTTTTTCCAGAAGCTTAGCTTGAGTTTAACTTGTGAATTCGTATGTACCAAGCTGGGATTGTGTGTTTCATGCTATGAACAGTGGTAGGGGCATGTCCTTGTTGTACAAGCATGTTAAAATTTTCATGATTTTTGGGATTGTTGTTTACTTGGCGAAGAGTGAAAATTTTCAATTGATGTGCAATATTGACTTTTTATGAGTGCGTTAAATATGTGTTGAAGGATAAAATTCCCATTCCATAGCCCAATATGAGAAAAAATTTCTAAATGAAAGTTTTACTAAGATGCATCGAAATATTATTTTGTGGATTTTTATGATGTAGAGAAATTAATTTGATAATTTTAATCAAAGCAATCTGATTAAGTACTGAAATCTTACCCCACGTATCGAGGAGGAGACACTAATATGTGGTGACGGTTGTTTGTGTGTGAATTTCTCCCGTGTAATCTGTTTTTTTTTTTTATACATGCAAAAAAGTAGTTAGACTTCAAACGACTCATACGTTGAACATTCCATTACATATCATATAATGATATGTGTGCACGAACGCGTAGTAAATACAAAATAATAAGTTGTTTCCCATCGGAGTTTATTACTTTGAGAAAATGAAAAAACGAATTTTTCGTAAATTGACTGCTCCTCGTATCAAATCAAATCCAAACGCCGAAAAGTCGAAAAATGATTTAAAAAAAAATCTTCTTCCTTCCAAAAAGATGCTCCACCGTGTTGGTGGGTGCTTGCCATTGACGATGGCCGTGCCATTCCAATGCGCCGCCCATGTGCACGATCCTAAACCGCTTCCCAAGATTCCTTGTCCGTGAAGTTTCCGATGCCCTGCCAGGGACGTAGGGAGACAAAATGCTCAAATCCTCGCTTTAGCCGAACGCGCGAAGTTCGCAAGAAATTCCCTAATTTATTATTTTTTTACCCCAAAAAAAATAAGGATCTCAAATAAGGTCTGAAATTGCTATATCAATCTCAAGAAAGGTTTGACTCAGGTGTTGATTAGGGGGCATTTTCACCTTTTTAAAAAAAATTTCCCTTATTTTTTCAAAAACTCAAAACTAAAAGTAAAAAAAAAACTCTGCTGCTTATGGCCTCTTATCCCAACATTGGTGAGGGCAGCAAACGACGATGCTCATTAGGTTGCCGACCCTAGCCCAGGTTCGGGGAAGAGGTCAACGACCTCGGCCGAAGGGTCGCAACCCTTGCTTTGGTTCCGGCTAAGAGCCGCAACCTTTCCTTTCCCATACCTGGGCAAGGGTCACAACCCTCTCTCGCCTTGCCGAGAGCTAGCTAGCCCTCGCCTCTAGTCAACAGGGGTTGTCAAACCATCATCGCCGCCATTGGGCGGGAGGGTAGCTCTCACATGTGTTTCTTTCTTTTTTTTTTTTTAAATTTAATTTAACTACAAATAGGTTAAAAAATTGTATTTTGATGAAAATGCTCTTGATCGCCAACGAGATATTTAAGCCCCTTTTTTAACACGCTTTACTACTTCAGTCCCCTATTTTAGATAAATAGGGGCGTTTTATTATGCTCTTATTTGAAATAATGATCACTTTACGTATTTTATTGAAAATGAAGGTATTTCGAGCTCTTATTTGGAATTTTTTCTCTCTGGAATATAAATATTTTGGCTGAATATTTGGAATATTTTCATTTTTCATCCCCAAGAATAATTAATTAACCGTTGAACTCCCGCCATTTTCAGCTCACGCTTCCTTCTTCCTCTCTCTCCTCTCCCTCTCTGCAAAATCTTCTGCTCAAAATCTCTCAAATTCCCTGTCTCCATCCATGAATTGTATGAATTGCGCATTCCAAACTGTACCCATCGCTCCTCTCTCCGTCTTCAAGCCCTCACCGACCCGGAGCTTGAAGTGGAACCGCCAAAACCCTAGCCCGCTCGTCTTACTGAGAAAGAGATTGGTTTCGTCTGGAAGGAGGAGTTTCCGAGCGAGGTCGTCGGCTGAGAACAGCGGAGGGGTCGAGAAGTGGGTGAACCGGCTGCCGAGAGGCGTGGTCGGGGCTGATAAAGTGCTGAGGTTGATCGCCAATGCCACCGCCAGCCCCATCAGCCAGTTTGTGGCGGCGCCCACCACGTTCTTGCATTCGGTGGATCCTAGGATCAAATTGGTGAGGCGCTTTCCTTGTTGTGAACTGCTATGACTGTAGTCTTATTTTTTTTTTTAATTTTTGCCTATGCCGATTTTTTTTTTTTTTTTTGCATTTCAACTTCGTGGTGTGCAGGGACTTATTGGTTGGTTATTCGTTGGTTGTTCATGAGCATGATCTCTTATATGATTGTTTGAAATGGTACTAAAGTTCTGTCTGTTTATATATATATCTGTCAATCTCTCAATTCAGTCCGTAGTGCTGGGAAAGAGAGAGTAGTATACGGCAGTGTAACTTCTTGGTTTCAAGTGTCGATTTGCATTGAGCTTAGGCAATGGGGATTTGCACATGTTTTTTGGGCTGTGTCAACTAGAATATTCCTATATACTAAGTCTGCCATTTCCCCTCTATAGCCACAGCTTGGAGGAGCACTGCTTGCTGTTTCACTGGTCTTACATGGTTTGACATCTTTAAGACATGATCCTTGACATTGTAGAAGTGTTTAGCTTTTGACCAGCTGCTTCCTTACCAAGAAGTTATTTCTGGCGGTTGCTATCTCCAGCTGCTCTGCATTGCCATTTATTCTAGTAAGCAGAACTAAGCTCTGTCATTGTGGCAGTCACAGTATTAATGAAGAGTTTTTTTCTTCTCCTCTAAATGCACCAAAGACTCGAAAGCTGTGGGTGCGACTTCTTTTGATAACCAAAAAGGCTTGTTTTAGTTCAAAACATTTTAAGTAACACAAGCTGTTTTTCATTTGCAAGATTGATGCTCAGGTGCCTTTATCCACTTGCTCTTATACTCCAAAGCAACAAATGGCTGCCTGTACGAATAATTTAAGCAATTACTTCACCTTCCACGAGAGCTAGATGAGTTCTTAATTTCCCAATTGTCTTTGGCTTGCAGGTTTGGCTTCTGGTTCTTGTTGTTTTACCAGCCAGGTCCCACATAGTAATGCGTTTTGGGTTAGTGTTGTACCTGGCCTTTCTTTCTGTGTGGATCCTACCAAGAGATACATGGATGGTGAGTTGGTCTGTTGGATTTTTGACACAAACAGTTACATTTCCTTTTAAGATTCATTTAATGAGCGTCCTTGGATACCTTTAATTCATACAGATCATTGTTTGTGTTTTTTATAGAAAAATAACCGAAGCATCTAAGGAGCATGGTCTAGAATTTGGGACTCTGTCTGGTTTTCCATACTTCTATTCCTTTTGTAAAGTTAAGTCATATTTGGCAATAAGATGAATTGTCTTCTCTTGCTTATGGATTGTGGTCTTCCGAACAGATACGTGGTGTTCGGGGGAAAATAGTCATGCCTCTGTTCAGTTACAGTTGTTCGTTATATTTGTGTTTGTCTCTTTGTTGAACTGGCTATTCCGTGCCCTTATTGGCCTCATTCCATTTGTGGATCGTTTATCAAGGGATAATGACAAAGAGGAATCAGTGAACAGTCTAATATGATTTAACTCTGAATGGTCAACTACATATCATACTGGACATCCTATTTATTCTTTGACATAGAGCATGTAAGGTGCTTTTTTTCTTTACCGAATTTTATCTTTCTTTTTCACCTCTGGTGGAATTTCCTATTTACTTGTTCAGCTATTACAGGATCAACTGGAAGAGTATCGTTGCTCTCTGGCATTCTCTTTCTAATGTTGGGATTTGGATCAGATGGCGTGCCTCCGTTAGTCCAGTCAAGAACCCCACCCCCCGCAATGGTTGGATTGCCCAATGTTCCTTCATCTTTTGAAGGTTATTCTTACTTAATTATGAAGCTGGGACCACTACGATTTACCAGGAAGGGCTTGTCAGTGGCTAGCACAGCTGCTTGTTTAACATTCACTGTGAGTTGCTTGTAATTATCCTTAGTTAGTTGCACTTTACATTGAATTCAGTGACTTATAGTTCACAGTGAATTCAGTAACATGGAGTTGGATACTTGAGCCAATGTACTAGCCTTATTTTCTTTATTTTAGATTGATGTGGGATAGTACTCCTAAGAAACGCTTCTTCAAAAGAGAAGTGATTAAATTTTTCTTTGCAATGGTATATCCAATCTACTGAACTTTCATGTTCTCAAGTTCTATCAGTTGCAAATATAGACTGAAAATAAGATTAATCCTGAGGAGAGGTTATTTTTTGAAGATTTTCCAAGGTGCGAGCCTTTGCCTAACAACTACAACACCGGAACAACTAGCATCTGCTTTGAAGTGGTATATGCTCCCGTTTAGTTACGTTGGTGCGCCAGTTGCTGAAATTATCCTCACCCTCTTGCTCTCATTAAGGTTCATCAATCTTGTATTTGATGAGGTAAGATTATAATTGATTGGATGAGTTTCTTCAGTATCAATCTGTTAGGTTTCCTGCTTAGTCTCATGTGTTTGAAATGTCCACTTCACATGGCAGGTCCGTAATGTGGCACTTGGAATAGTATCTCGTAGAATAAGTTGGCACAAGTTGACCATGATGGAGACAATTGATGGTAAAAACTATATCGCTGGCATCCATTATTGGCTTTTAGTCATCTTCTAGTTGGCTTTGAGAAGATTTTGATCAACATGGGAAGTGGAACTTTTTAGTCAGATCACTGGTTACTTTTTAATTCTCTTTTATACGGACATGACAAAACATCTCGGGTTCAATATCTTTTAGTCATGGTGTTGGAGATCCACTGATGTTTTGCTCCCATGCATCTTATATCCTCCTTTTCTTCAGTTAATTTTTTGTTTTATTCTTGGCTTTGCGGGTGGAGGGCAGAGCGGAAAAAACCTGTCCTTTTTCCCCTGCTCTCTCTCTCTCTCTCTCTCTCTCTCTCTCTCTCTCATGCTTGCATGCAGAAATGCTTATGGAAGCACCAACTCATGCAAGTATGACCTACTAGTCTGCAGATAGAAGAATAATACTATTGCCAGGAGCATGAATTTATATTTATTTGCTGTCTCAGTAGTCACTACACTTTCATCTTGTTCTTGAAACTTTTTGCATACAGTGTAGCCAAACTTATTTAGTTCACTTCTCTCTTTTTTTCCATTGCCTATTCATTTTCCTTCAATCGACGTTCTTTGATATTATGTAAAACTACATACAAAGGATCACAACCTTGAAGATATGTTGTATTGGTTTTTACATTATGATGTCTTACTCATAAAGAATTTTTCGTTGTTGTACCCGCTATTCAACTTTTATGGTTACTCTACTAATTATGTTGTATTGGTTTTTACTATGCAGTGTTCGTTTCCTACATTCGTCGCATCTTCAAAAATATATTTACCCATGCTGAGCAGATCTCACAGGTTTACTATCTGGAATTATAGTTTCTTCTTCAAATTTCTGTAGCGAAGTGTTGCGCTCTTTTTAGGTCCACCAATTGCCAACTGAGAAACTCTCTAACCCTTTTCTGATGACTAGATGATTTTCTGATCGCTTGCATTGTCAAAAGGTTCATGGAACGATGAATTGAAAGGAAATCACTGGTCCAGATCTCAATCTTACGCTACCAATAGCCAACTTCCGAGAAAATGGAAAATACCAATTTGGAGAACAAATAAAGAAATCTGTTTGTAGCTAATGATACTAAAGCATAGACCTAAGCTGAATTTAGGAAATCTTCCATAGAACAATGCTGGTACGATAGTTTTACTCTATTTTCTGTTCATGTTTGGACTTTTATAGACACCTGTCACCTTGGCTCGACACCTTCTGCAAAACCTTAGTCAAAGATATGGACTTCTTGAGCTTAAGTCTTTCACATTCAGAATTATCTAGGCACGCTTGATAGCGTTACTTAATGTCCTTATATCTGGGATTGCAAAGCTAGGACTACTTGATTTTGATGTAATGTTATCACATATGCAGTCTAGAGGCTTTGTTAGATTCTCAGTTTCAGCTGAAATTTAGTGTGGTCTATCTGCAATTTTTTGCTCATTAGCACAACAGTTATATCTAGCAATACGCCACTGGAGAATATGCATTATTTTCTTTTGAACCAAAAAAAATCCTCATAGTGTGATGGTATGTCAGACAATTTTTTGCATGTTTTTAAGCAAACTTTAAGATCCTTTCTCAAAAGTTCTGCTCCAAAAGTGAATGAAACTGTTGCAGAGACAAATTGATTGTGCGTGACTTTGATTTGAGGGTGTGCGTACAGGGGTGTGTGTGTGAGAGAGAGACAGTTTTTGTACAGCTCTGCCTGGAGGCTGTCAGATTGGAGTGGCAATGCATCTAATTTTACCTTGTTGTCTGTGAACTGAGATTGAATATCTGATTTGACCCTAAAGGAGCAAGTGTTGATCAACCTGTATGTGAAATTTGAGATGAAAATGTAGTCGGGACTTCAATTTTTTGTTTTCTGTCTTAACTTATATGGTTTTGAGTCCAATAGTTCAGGTATTAATCAGAATCTCTGCTTTTCGGTTCGCTTTGACCGTTAAGAGTAAGTAACCAGTTCGTTCACTAACAAGATTCGCTAACACTGAAGCTCATTTATCTGTCGGCTCTTTGGGGTTTATTTAAAGCCCAGTTGCACTCGAGAATTCTAAAAACCAAGGCTGATGTAGATTCAACTTTGCTGGCCAATAGTGCCCGTTTACAATGCTTAGCTTTAAAAGCAGTTTCCCATTTGTGCTTTGTTGTCTTTTGATTCTTCAAATTAATGGGTTTGACAGGCGATGATTATTAGAGGCTTCAGGGGCAACAGCAACAATCACAAAATTTATTTTCCATCGACCTCATCCAATGGAATAGCAGATACTGTTTCCTTGATGTGCCTGATGGGCATTGTAGGCGCAGCGATTCTATCCGATTACTTGATTGTTTGATGCTTAAATCAATATATGTTATTTTTGGCTTAAGTGGAGCCATGTTCACGGGGATTTCCACTTCATATCTGTGTAAGAGTCGGAATTCCAACTTCTCACATCATATCCAGTTACCCGACGTGGATTGCATTATAGGCGCAGCAACAAATCGACCCTTGTTTCTCTGTGTTGCGTACTTGTTCCGTGTCGATCAGGTTCTTTGTGTAGTTCTATCTAGCTCTACGAGTCGCTTGGTGATGGATCTCCACCGGAGCAATTGTCTGCCGTGCTTCATCGTGGGGCAAAAGAAAGGGGGGAAAAAGCTGAAAATGCTTGAGATTGAGTGTAAGAATCCACTCTTCGTGAGAAGACTGGGAGCTGCTGACTAATAAGGAAGATCCAGCTATGCAGTTCAAAATGCTTTTACTCCATTAACAAGGAGATGGAAGGGAAAGGGAAAGTATATCACGTGATGGGTGTGCCTGCGAGACTTCGACTTGGTGTTTGTTTCTTCATATTCGTTGCTAGGAAATCCATGTCTTGAAAATGGGAACGGTTCTGGCGAAATCGTTAAATTGTGTTTGAGCCAAATTATAAGAAAAAAGAATTTAAAACCTAACCAATGCTCGGAGGCGCTCCCTGAAGCAGAGCCGCCGCCGCCGCCGCCGGAAACAGGACATGGCAATTCACGGATTAGTCAAAGCTCTCCGCAGTGTAATCAAAACACAGATAATTCCTGGAGATTGATTAATTACATATAAGGTTGTTTACTTATTAATGAAGCAGGTGAAGTAGCATGTTTTGAAATGGAGCTTATCGGTTAGAAGCGCAAGCACACAGGCAACACTAGAGGTGTTAAACGGGTGAGTTGAATCGGGTTTGGATTGGATTGAATATGATTTGATTCATATTGATCAATTTAATTCGTTTTGATCCATTTTCATGCTATATAAATATTGTGACTCATATCCGATCTAATCCATACTTGACTCGATTTATATTGTTAAAACACTTCAATATTAAAATTCAATTTAGATAAAATTTATATATATTATGCTTTTCTTAGTTAATCCATTTATTACCTATTTAAAATCAATTTATGACTCATTAAGTTTCTAAATAATCCATTTATGAACAACTTTTAAAATTTAAAGAACCCACTTATTTATCACCCCTAACCATTGCCAAGACGGTAAATCTGGGCAACATGAGCTTCGGTTGAACTCGAGCTTGGGTGCGATCATAACGAGGGCTAGTGGAGATCTATTGTAGCGCTCTCTTATTGCCGCCGTGGACCTAGGTCGCAACACTTTGGTTATATGGTCTTCCAAGGTTGATGGCGGTGGCTTCAACCGTGCTCAACGACGGAAGCTGGACCCTCGCCGGCGCCCGCCACCATAGCCTCCTCCTGTACGTAATCCATGTAACATGGCTGGAAATCGGTGTTCACTCGATGGCGATCCACGTCCTCATTACGCAAAATAAAGGTTTTCTTTTTTACAAGTTCGAAAATTCAATCGGGCAGAGAAAAGGAGAAAAGAAAAAGTTCGAGGAATGATGGATCGCTAGCGTCTTCGTCCCCTCAACATCCCAGCGATACGACGGCGCACGGAATTCCACGAACCCAACTGGAAAACGGGTCACAAATTTCAAATCCGAACCCAAGATCGGCAAATCCAACCACTTGTCTCTCGAACCCCTCTCCAACAAGACGACGACCTCCTCCTCCATCTTCCTTCCTTCCTCCTCCTCCTTCTTCTTCAGCTCAATTCAAGAACTCTCGCCCCCGACCCAAATCTCACCTTTCAAGTTCAATTCCTATCTCTCTCCCCTTCAAATTCCTCTTCTCGGGTTCCCTAGACGATCCCCCAGATTGAAAATCCTCCTCCGGTCTCCGGTCGAATCGAATCGATAGACCAAGAAAGGTAGGAGCGACGGCGTCTTCTTCTTTCGGTTCCCCTCCGGTGTGATGATCGTCCGGACTTACGGTCGCAGGAACCGCGGCATTTCTCGGAGCTACTCCGGTTCGATGGACGACTCGATCTTGGACCCCTACAGGGACTCGCTCTCCTCGCAGGAGACGGCTCAAGATTTCTACCCCTTCTCCTCCCAAGATTCCACCGCCCACAACCTGCCCTACTACGACTCTGACCCCTTCAGTCAGCCCTGGCGGTGGAGGATGGCGTCCGCGGCGGGTACGGCGGCGGCGGAGTGCCCAGGAAGTCCAAGAAGCCGAGGAACGGCGAGAGCAAGAGAGCGAAGGGTTACGTGGAGTACTCGGTGTTGAGGGCGACATCGACGCTGATGGAGACGCAGGAGTTTGGGGAGATGATGGAGCATGTGGACGAGGTGAATTTCGCCCTAGATGGGCTGAGGAAGGGGCAGCCCCTGAGGATACGGAGGGCGAGCTTGTTGTCGTTGTTGGGGATTTGCGGCACTGCCCAGCAGAGGAGGCTCCTGAGGACTCAAGGGTATGTATGTTGCTTAGCTAAAAATGTTTTCTTTGTTGGGTGTGTGTGTGTTTTCGAGGTGTGCGACTAATTGGGGGCATGTGATTGTGCGTGTTGGTGTTTGGAGGGCGCATTAATGGGTATTAAAACTGTTGTGTTTCGTCAAAACTAGGCGATCTGGTAATTTGAGTTTTGGGAAGGTGTTAGAGGAATTGATTTTTTGGTGGGTTGGGCTTGAGTTGGATGAAATGGGAAGCTTTTCATCTTGAAATTTTAATTCCAAAGGCTGTTTAATTTAGATTCGAGTTTCTAGTCCTGTAAGCTTTCTGTTTCCAAGAAACGCTTCACGATTTCATCATAGTAGCTGTATGGTTTAAGACATGAGGAAATCTCCAGAAGTTCATCTTTGCGGCCAGTGAGCTTTTGAGCTGAGTTTTCAGGTTTCCTGTCTTCTTTCTTGTAAAGTTCATAAATTCATCAATCTTCTCATTATAGCTTCAAAGCGTTAGTGGTAACTTGTGGAAAGCCAAAATTGGAGGTAAGCAATATATGGTATGAGCATTGCATTGGTATAGGAGCAATGCACGAGAGGTTTTTGTTGGTGAGGAACCGAGTGCCGAGAAAAACCGTTTTCTTGAGGCTTCAAAGATCCCAGATTCAATTTTGGATTTGTTCACTGAATGTTATGCATGACATAACATGAGAAATCTAAGGTATAGCTTCCATGAACTTCTGCAAGTGTATATATTTCCCTTCTTCGTTGTGCAGCAGAGAAGCAGCTGAATACCTCACTGCCTGGGCCTTTTTTTTCTTCAACATCCCCTGGCTGCTGTTTTATTGCTTTGATGAACCAAAATTTAGATCTTGACGTATGGAAGTACTTTAGAATTTTTCTCTTAGAAAGAAGTCATGGAGAATTAGTTAGCCAAAGGATTAGTAGTCTGCACCGTTTGCAGAGACTATTGTGACCATTCTGTTAGGAAAAAAGGAGGGTATAATTCAAGTTCTTAAGAGAATGAATGAAGCATTTAATCCAGATAGGAGGAGCCGGATAAAATGTGTAACAAAAGGATTCCGAACTTGGAGGCACCGTTTGTAATTGTTAAAAAATAATGTGCTTCCTTCTCCTCCATAGGTGCCTTTTAACAAAGGGAATACCTAATTGGGATTGTCGAAACATGATGTCCCATTGCGCAAGGCTTCCGGCGTTGTGGGGTTTGGGGAGGGTTTGATGGTCGCGGGCTTACCCCTAGTTTTCAAAGAGTCTGTTTTTATGAAGACGGGCCACAATGGAGTAATAAATTTCAACTACACCAATGTTTGACCTTGGTGTATAAGCTCCCTGCCATTCGTATGGCTGTAATGTTCAAACCAGATGGCATCCACAATGTTATGTGTGAAGCTCCAGTAAAAACAATAGTGCACTTTGCAAATTGTGGAGTTAAGTCCAGGATTTTCAGATTATCCTGCCAGCTGTCTGATGGCTTTCATACGGTTCTGTCTTCTGGAGATCCACAAACGTTATTGTAGAGTAATGAATAGAAATGCGGATTAAACTATCTTCAGCTCACAATATGTTCCCAACAAAAACTGTGTTCCTTTCTCGTTGAAGTGGTGTGATGCCATCCTACTGTTGACTGCAGCTATCTTATTATTTACCTCTGATGAGAAAGGAGAGAAGTCTCCGAAGGGATTCCCCATAGCCACATAGTCCAATAATGTCTTTATTAAATTCTCAATATTCTATTTTGGACGTTCTAGTTGAATTAAATTATCTACCTCTGATCCTTTTTGACAAAATCTTCTTGGAGTTGCTTAGATTGTTTAGAAACGGAGGATGGAATATGTAGCAGGCTTGAGAGGGCACGTTTCATTGTCATTCTGATTCTCTTGCCTGTGTTAATATTCTTGCTGTCAGCAATTTAGGAAGATAAACAATGTACTCTTGTTACCTTTAGAATGAAAAGACTTCTTCCCCATGCAAGCCTCATTTCCGTCCTCTTTTGTTTTTCCCCCCCCTTTTTACCCCTCTCATTATTATCTGTTGAAGTATTGTCTCACATTGCTCGACACCTTTTGTTACCTATGTTAGTTAATATGTCACTCAATGAAACTTAATTCAGGATGCATTTTGGGTCATGAGTATTTTAGGTTGCATGCTTAAAAAAAATCAAAAGTAGAAAAGTTAAAAGTGTGAACTGCTTGAATTTACACTTAATTTACGAAATAAGGTTCACATGGCTGTGGTGGAAAATATTTTGTCTATTCAAAATAGTGGATGATTGACATGCTCACAGTTGACGCCTGATTATCTTCTGATTACTTTAGAGGTGTTAAGTGATGTACTCTGCTTTTCATGCATTAGTCAATATGGCATTCTTTTTTGGCTTACTCAAACTGACATTTGTAATTCCTTGTTTTCAGGATAGCGAAGACTATAATTGATGCTCTCATAGGTCTCAATTTTGACGACTCACCCAGTAATCTGGCAGCAGCAACCCTCTTTTATCTTTTGACTGGTGACGTAAGTCATTCAAAATCTGCACGCTATAGAGTGAATTCTTTTCAGCTTCCCTCAATGTGCATCGATGGAATTGAACTGTCATCTGAACAAATGTTGCAAGTAATTTGATCCCTTTGAAGCAAACGGCGTCACCGTTCCTATATGAGTCTTGTACCTCATACAATGTTTCAATAGTAGAGGATGTAATGACCCTTTCCTGTTAGGGTATCTTCATATAGCCGGGACTGAAATTGCTGAGTATATCATTGCTATCGTATAGTATTTATGGACAAGACACGAATGATGACTGTCACAAAAGCTTTTCACTTAGTTGTCTGTTAGTTTCATAGGTTGAGATATATAGATTGGATCCATTGACGATATTATTATCAACGACGAGCCAGTTGTTGCCACTTCATCGTTGGTGAACTGATTTCATTTTGTCATTCTATGCATTTAGATACTGCATATGAAGTCACCAACGACTTTGTGGTTATACTGGTATCTATTGTTTGATTTTCCAAAAGCTATTGGAACTCGAATTTTCAAGCAGCAACCCCCTCTCCCTCCTAAAAAAAAAAAAACGAAAAGAAAAATAATGCATGTATTGACCTGAGGAAAATATAAAGCCAACAGAACTCAAACCGGGAAAAACTGATCATTTCATTATCACGAGTATTAGGTCCTGAAAAAGCAATAGAAGTGGATGAGTTGTAAATTATTCTATCTGCTTTTGAGGATGATCTTGTAGCATGGCATCCTTTATCAAACTTCTCTCTATATAGATCTAATCTGCAGCTTTGAATAATGTGTGTTCTTTAAGTCTCCTTTTGTTAATCAAAGGCCTGATTTATATGTGAATTACAATCTCAGGGTCAAGATGATCAGCTTTTGGAATCACCAAGCTGCATTAATTTCCTTGTTAAGATGTTGAAACCAATTGTCTCTGCATCTACCGGAGACAAGGTCTCCCAATTTGGTTTTAAGCTTCTAGGATTACGTAAGGGTCCTGAGATTTTCAGTGGGGGGATGAACAAAAAGGATAGTGGCTCTGCCAATATCATATCAAGAGTGAAGGAAATTTTTGTAAGTTGCAAGGAAATGAAGCCAAGCTTTTTACATGATAGTGGAATTGACAGGCCTGAGTTAAGCCCCAAGTGGATAGCTTTGTTAACTATGGAGAAAGCTAGTCTATCTACCATTGCTCTTGAAGGTACTTTGAACCAAATCAAACTCTTGTTCGATCTCTCTGTAAAAGCTTTTTAGTTTTGTTTCCTGGTATAAATGTAGTGGGCCTCTTCTTGGATTACATGAGCGACGTTGCTCATCTTGATGGCACTGGCTAGCTAACCGGGAATATGCAAGAGATTACTTCTTGTGTATATCATCAGTAAAATAACAATAACTACAACAACTTAAGCTTTATCCCACTAGGTGGATTTGGCTACATCATTAGATAAATATTTGGACTTAGTTGGTGTACTTTGGAGGTTTGTGACCCAATGGCTTTATTGGTGTTCTGTTGTAAATTGTAATGTCATCTCTCACTCTCTCTCTCTCCAGTAGTTGTTTTGACTGGACCACCATTCCTTTTCTTAGCAACTGTATCTGGATAAGTTCTCTGTGCCCTCTCATCTTCTCACATCAGGAAAATGCATATAGTGTTTACTCTTCTACTATAATGGCTAAAGCTTGCATACTCAATTTCTCAATTATGTCCAGCGATTTTCAGTGACTGGTGGAAGGATTTTTATTTTCAAATTCTGAGTTATCTTTTCTATCAATCTTCTAACTCGTTCAAAAGCAAACCATCTCATAGTCTCCCTTGTTATTCTTCTGATCTGCTCTAAAGTTTGTCTTTTCTATCAATCTTCTAACTTGTTCAAAAGCAAACCATTGCATAGTCTCCCTTGTTAGTCTTCTGATCTGCTTCAAAGTTTATGGGATGCTTGTCATTGATTTTGTTGCAACTTTTGGAAGATTAGCTCCTAATCTGTGTGTTACAAACATAGCAGAGTTTTTGTAAGCTATATGTCCTCACCCTGCTTCTTTTGTTGCTAGCGTACTCCTCACTGAATGCAGACTTATGTTTCAAGTTAATTATTGCAGAAAGTTCTGGTATTGTAAGAAAGACAGGAGGCAACTTCAAGGAGAAACTGCGTGAGTTTGGAGGACTTGATGCTGTCTTTGAGGTCTCCATGCATTGCTATTCAATAATGGAGGTGTGAGCTTGTATGTTTGCTTGATCTAGTATTTTGTTCACCTGCTTGGGCTGGGTTGGCCTAGTGCAGGACATAATGCTTTAAGCACTGGAACTGTCCTCATCTTTCTACCCCTCCAGAGAGATTGTGTCCTGATTTAGAAATAATATAAACTACTGTTGGAGTTAAATCCTTGTGTGCTGGAGAAGAAGTAGTTTGGAGTCTTGTTTAATCTTATGTAAACTCCGTATTTATTTATTTTGACCAAAAAAGCTCCATATTTATGGCAATGCGAAAAATAGAATAAGCCCTTCATTAATGTAACACCGTAGAATTGAATGTTTCTCACAATTAGATGTGATTGAAAGAAGCTCTTGTGCTTGTACTGGAGAATTGTCCAGGTTTTTTATTTTTTATTTTTATAATTGTTCTTTCTGTTTATATCTACGCAATATGTTCATATTCATTGCTGTTCTCAAAGCTATGTAGCCCTTCAAATACATTGTTGCTTTGTAGGGTTGGAGAGAGCAACAAGCTTCTTTTTGGGATGCTAAAAATGACGTGTATCTGGGTAGCCTTGTGCTGCTTTTAAAATGTTTGAAGATCATGGAAAATGCTACCTTCCTTAGTAACGATAACCAGGTACAGGACAATATGGTGTTATGGTTCCATAGCTATTATTCACCACTGCCCTTAATTTGGTTTGCGTTGATTCCCTGTGTGTTTTTCTTTGAACAGACTCATTGCTCAAAATGCGAGGGAACCTGGATTCTGAAGGATCCAATGTATCCTTCACAAGACTTATTATAAATGTAATCAAGATTCTCTCAGGTAATGTTTCATCTATAGAGTTTCATACTTTGACTTTATCTGTTTATTTGGTCATCTGTTGTTCTATTTTGGAGGTATTTTCAATCATTGCTTATTCAACTGATTGTTGCATTTATCTTTAGGTCTTTATCTTCTCAAAAACTCTCCTGCTCCAATAGTCTAGAATCTGAGTTCTCCAAGGCATATATCATACTTCTCAATTGGCTTTGGTGGCAGCTGACAAAGGTAATAGTTGGTAACTAATTTTACTATTGTGGCATCATGGGGGGAGTTCAGCCCTTTCTTTTGTGAATCACAGGAGACTCCATGTTGGTGAATCCTATTCTTTTATAACATATTGCACAGATATATGATGTGTTCCGCACATATTTTGCAGAGATCAGTTGATCTTCTTGGCCCTAGAACAGGATTTTCTCTGACAGTCACATGCATCCTATAGTTTGTGATCCCGTGTCGAAGATTTGCATAGAAGTGAACTCAATTGTACTTTGGTATAGTTTGCAAGCAATGTGTCATTCAAACTGCACAAAACCAGATTACTTTATGAAATATCAAGTATGGTTCAATTTGTATGTTCAATAATTTGAATGGAGCAGTAGTGTTTTTGTTGTTGAATACAGTCTGTAAGAAGTCTTCTTTTATCGAGTCTTAAGAAAATGTAAGTCTACTTTCGGAAAATAATTTCTTATATATAGGTATATATTTCTTAAAAAAATACTTTAATAGTATTCGCATAAAACCTATTAGATTTACGAATTAGAGAGATGATCTTGATCTTGAGTGGATTACAGTCACAGCTCAGCATTCTTCTATTACCTCTTGCTGTTTAGTGTCAAAACAATCTAGCGCTATGCTTGGTGATTGCATAAAAGGGCATTTTGTGCACAAGGTTCTGTGAGTGTTAGACGTAAAGGCTGTTTCCGTATAGGTCACGGTGGAGTAACCTTAATGTTAGACCAAGGCTTGCCATTTGGTCTGCTCTTGGTTCTGGGAGAAGGAGATCTTTGCCTCCATTTCTGCATTCCAGATTTTTCTACTTGAAGAGCTTTAGAGTGTGAGTCTGTGTTTTGGGTAATGCTGATTTTAGCTACAGGATCTTGCTATTGACAGTTAGCTTACTGATCCTTTGTGGCTAAATCCTTGTCTTTCATATGTCAGCAACATACTGTCAATTGGTGCTAACCTAGTGATCCATTCATCCTGGTCATACTATTGTCTTTCAGTAGCGGGTGGGTTGTCTCTATGATGAAATGGTCTTGATAACTAGATGGCTGGTGGTTAGAAGTTGTCATCAAAGGAGTGTTTTCTTTTACTTTGGGAGGGAGGAAGATTCGACTTAAGGGAAATGAAGAGAAGTGAGGGAAATTAGTTTTTTTTTTCCCGCAAATCAAGTTAGATGAGAAATTTAAAAGGAAAGGAAATTATAATTTCCTTATGTTGTTTGGATATGCATAGAGGGGCGATGATGCGGAGGGAATTGAAGTAATTAATAGACAAAAATAGCCTTTGTTCTTTTTCTAGTTGTCACTTTTATTACGAGTAGGTTGAGAATTTTGATAGGACATATGGGCTATCTTCCAATAGACAGAAATAGAAGGAAAGAGATAGAAATAATTTTTGTTAGAAATAGAAGAAAGGGAGAGTAATTTTTGGTAGGTCCACCTTTTTATTTATGATTAATATTTTCTGGGGATGGGGTTGTTATAGGTGCTTCCTAAGTTATTATATTGGATTAGCTTAACTTGATGCTACAATTGACTTTTTCATATCTTCAGAGGAAAGCAATGAGATTTTGTCCGTCAGATCCTCTAGAGAGTGTTGCAGTGTGGAGGAAACCTCGCAGAAAATTTCTGGTGCATTTGTTCCCCCAAGATATTCATCATCCAATTCCGAGATGACAACAACTTCAAATGGCAGCTCTTTGTTGAAGATAAAATTCAGTTCTTCTGCCTCAAGTTCGCGTGGTGGGTTGTTGAAGAGTTCAACCAGTGGGACTAATTCAACTAGTAATGGTTTGAAGAGCAACTTCAGCAATGGCAAGAGAGACATTGTCACTGATGATGCCATGTATGATTCTTTGGAACATAGCCAGGATCCTTTCGCATTTGATGAAGATGAGTTTGCACCCTCTAAGTGGGAAGTACTATCAGGAAGAAACATTCTAGAAGTAAAAGCAGTAGATTACCAATCAGAGATGCTGAGGATGTCTGTCAACTGCAGCTGAAAAGGCTGGAAGATTTAGACAAGGGGGAACGTCCGTTTCAAGAATCAAGTAGTTGCGATAACAATTGTTCTCAAGAAGCATCTACTTCAGGAGCCATTGACGAAGAAAATCACAGCTTTCTAACGGACTGCCTTCTTACTGCCGTTAAGGTACTATGATGTTCCAGTAAGCTTAACTTTATATTGACTGTCTGTCAGCTTTTGCAAGAAAATTCAATCAAGTTCGCCCTGTCTCAGAAATCTCAAGTTGCATAGGTGATTCACCCAGTATAATCAATGCTACGCATAATGAGTATAAAGGACCTAAAAAAATTCTTGTGATCTTAAGAAGTTCCCTTCCTGATTTGATTGATGGCGATGATATAATGTAGGAGTAAATTTTGAGTCAATGACTTATGCAGTAGTACTTTTTTCATGATTTTTTGGAATCATTGGATGGCCTCTTCCCTACCTCCCCATGCCTCTTTATGTATATGTTTAGTATGGTGTGCAGATTTGATTTGTACAGAAGATGAAGCATTTACAAGTTGCTCCCTTGGCAGGTATTGATGAATTTAACAAATGATAATCCTCTAGGATGTAAGCAAATTGCTGCGTGTGGAGGATTAGAGACCATGGTGTCAGTAATTGCTGGCCACTTCCCAATGTTTAGCTCCTCATCGTCTTTCTTCAGTGACAGAAAGGAGAAGAATCGTAATATTGATGTTGACCATGAAAAGGAAAAGCATCTCACAGACCAAGAATTGGACTTTCTTGTTGCTATTTTGGGCTTGCTTGTGAACTTGGTTGAGAAAGATGGAAGTAACAGGTCATCATACTACCTCCTCCTCCTCCTCCTCCTCCTCCTCGTACAGAAATTGTGCTGCTTGAAACTTCTGCTGGGCAAGTGCAGCAATGCATGAAGTCCCGAGTTCAGAGAAGAATTCAAATAAGTTGGTTGCTAAAAATGCATGGACATATTTTGCTTTTGCTTTTTCATAGATTTTGATTCCTGCAGTAGATCTTATTATGAGATGACTGATATACAGCATTCAGAAAGAAGCATTTGTGTGGCCTCTAACTTAATTCAATATAGTCCAACCTGTACAATGAATTATTAACTTGCTATGTTTGGCTAATCGTATAGTAGGGGCTTCTAGAACTTTTTGATGGTCAGAGTCAATATTCATCAGTGCAGCATATTAGTAAGGATTCCATCGCTAGTCCTGTCACTTACTGAGCTTCTAATGCAGATCACAGCTTGCAACAACCAGTGTTACTGTACCCAACTTAGAGGGTCTTGAAAGTGGTAGCAGGAGGGATGTAATTCCATTGCTGTGCTCCATCTTTTTAGCCAACAGAGGTGGAAGTGAACCAGCTGGTGAAGAACAGGTCATGGAATTGGTATGTGCTGATTTTAGCAATTATAAATGATGGCACATGAATGTTGAGCCATTATAATATGGAATACCCTTTTTTTTTTTTTTTTATGGTTTGAGTTTCTATACAGTTCTTTATTATTTGCCTTGCAAGGACTTGCCTGTTAATATAACCTTGCCAGTTATTGGTTGTTGAGGAATCACCAAATCGACTTGATGCTCAAGTTATCTGTTCCCTTCAATGCACTAGAACATACGACATCTCACAAAATCTCCATTTTTTTGAAAACTTCACAGGATGACGAGGCTTTGTTACAAGGAGAGAAAGAAGCTGAGAAGATGATTGTCGAAGCTTATTCTGCCTTGCTGCTGGCATTCCTCTCCACAGAAAGGTTTTCCACCTTGCTAGCTTTTCATTTGTATAATTTTCCTTGATAGCCTCTTCTATTTTAGAACATAATGGTTTTGCTGTCACATTCAGCAAAAGCATCCGCGACGAAATTGCTGCATGTCTCCCGCAACATAATCTGGCGATACTGGTACCCGTGTTGGAGAGATTTGTGGTATGCGTCTCTTATAGGATTTTAAATCTGCACTCATAACAAGTTCTCTTCAGCCTCATTCCATCTCATTTCTTGCTTTTGCCTGTGAAATAGTGCAATATGAGTTTATTATCCTAAATGAAATGGGGTTAGCTTTTCTTTTTCTGGGGGGCAAGTGTAGGTTAGTTCAGTGCCATGTGTTATGTTGCTTCGTTTCTGTGGTAAGCTACTTGGGTTAATGATCTCTGCAGTCAAGGTTTATGGTTACTGCAATTTTTCTGTTCGTCTGTTGTCTGGATGGATAGCACCTGATGTGAATTTGTCCTACAATATTTTTTTTTGGGGTCGAATTTGTCCTACATTTAGTGTTTATACCCCAATGTTAACTTGTCCAACAACAGCATTTATACCCCTGGAAACCCGATTATTGTTGTTGCGGAAGTTTGATTTATTTAAGCTTTGCTCATGAAGTTTTGGGACTGAAAATTTGCGGCATTGGTCTGTGGGATTCACTTTATTTTTGTTCCCTCTCATTCAGGCATTTCACTTGACTCTCGATATGATGACGCCGGAGACGCATAAAACTGTAAGCGAAGTGATCGAGTCGTGTAGAGTTCTTTGAGAACTCAAATGGTAGAGATTCAAATTCCTGTACAGCATCTTTTTTTCAGGATAGTTGTTTGAGCATCGCACAGTGAAGTGTGACAGATACAACATTATATTGAGTTGACTACAAGCCTCTGTTAATAGTCTTTTATAGGCCTTATTTTTTCTCCCTCTCTTGATGGTCTCTTCTGAAGCCCTTTTGATCCTCCTTCTATTACCCTTTTCCTCTTTGTTATGTACTTTTGGCTTTCGACAGTGTATCTTTCTTTTGTTTGTTTTCACCTTCTTGGTGAGCTTAGGAGAATCTTCATTTTGTGCATTGCTGCTGTAATTTGTAAATCTCTATTCTTTGTTTTAGTTTTCCCCCTTAAAAGTATTTTGTACTCTTGTTATGCGAAAAAATAAACAAAAAGAAGAATTGTTGAGACCCTTATGAAGATCTGTGCGGCATTTTTTCATTTATTAATTAAATTTACGAAAGAATTAAGTGACTTGGACTAAGTTTTCTGAACAAAAAAGTTTAAAATATATATTTTTTAAAAATGATCGCTAGCATTACTTACATAAATAAATAAAAGAAGGAAAAATATTTTCATTATCCATAAAAACGTTAGGCATATGTTATTATTAAAGATAATATTTTTCATTGACTAATTAGTTTAAGCAATATTAATATTAAATTTATGGAAAATATTTTTAAAATTTATTTAATTTTTTTCGTGAAATAATCTTAGCCTAACTTGTTCCACTTGAGCTCGCAAGCAAGTTCAATTATCTTAAATGCTATCTAAGAAATTGAACCTATCTATATGAGGGGGAAGAGGGTAGCGTATTTTACTTTATTTCGGAATTACAAAACTGTTATTATTATTATTTTTTTGGGTAGTTGACCTCAATAAGTAATTAATGTATTTTGCAAAGTAAAGCTCGTCTTAAATCTTTTATTTATACTCTTCATAATCACATCCCTCTCATGCTTAGTGCTATTGCAGATAGATTGCTTTTCCAGTTAATCTCGTGATGGAGTCAGGTCAAAATCACGAGAGCATATTGATCTATGAAATTGTATGGAGTGATCTTTAGTTTTAACTTTTCTAATTTCTTTTTTCTTTCTGAATTTTGCGGATTTCATGATTTAATTTTTGTTTCGCGATGACAATCTGAAATATTACAAATCACGCCATGGTAAAGTGAGATTTTGATGCTGAGGTACCAAAATTTGTGAGAAATATGACGTTAGTCAACACTAAATAAAGGGTATCTTCCCGATAAAAATTAAACAAGAGACGAGATTAAAATAAATAACTTTTCGGCAGTGCTTATGTTAGGAATACATATCTCTCCTGCGGGACTAGATCGGCGCAGCAATAATCCTTATCTCCCATGTGACTATTTGGTAATCTCGGCTATAATATCAGTGTCGGGTGGTTTTAAGCCGTTCTCATTTCAAAATCACTTCCTCATATTTATAAATGAACCACCAGTCCGTTCCACGACTGATGTGGTATAATCTCAACAATATAATAGTAACAGTTTTTCATCATAAAAACATATTTTGGTTAACCTGTTTGTTTCACGAGAAAGAATGATTTTCTATCACGTGAAATAATGGGTCGGCAATTAATGTTTTCATTCTTGACAATATTTTATGTTTAAACATGTTAATACACGACGAAAGTATTTTTCGTCCTTTCACTTTACAAATGAGATAACCAATTATTTTTAAGAAAATATTTTCTAAATCATTTGTCTTACACGAAACAAACGGAACCTATGATTATGTTATTATTTGTTCATGTTAAAAATTACGATTCGATTTTCGATGGATGCGAAATATATATATATATATATATATTTTTTTTTTGAAAAGAGGCTTCAAAATCTGTTCTCGAGTAAAACGGGTAACTCTGACCTTAAAATCGGGAACTAAGAAGGTTTTAGATCGATTTTAGGATAGATGAACCGGAAGCCGAATCGATTCTCCCTAAGCCCGGCCTTGAAGGGTTAGTCCATGTGGGTTCGGTCCAGTTTTCAGGTCGTATTGGATCCGGCGCTCCCTCCTCCTAATTTATGCGGAAGGGGTCGATCGATTCCGGTAAAACCGAAATCATTATGATGTTTTATTCGTGTCGATACCTTCATCATTGTTGTCTCGCCTATTTCCTGCAAGAAGGCTTTATCTAGGAAGAATTTCTTCGGCTTCGCATGTTAAATGTCGGAAAATATCATCATAAAGTTCAAGAACGAGAGAGAGAGAGAGAGAGAGAGAGAGAGAATCACCAAGCCAGGAAGAAATCGTCACTCTGTTGAGAGTTACTCACGATTAGGGTTTCTCCGGTACGCGTCCCTCCCTCTCTCCTCTCTGTCTGTCTGTCTGTCTGTCTGATCTCGGTCTTTTCATTCAAATTGCGCTTCTTGTTTCCGAGTTCTTTGATGTTTGGGTTTTACCACCAGTTTCGCGGGATACCCATGTTTTGATTTGGTTCAGATGCGTTGCGAACGAACGATTGGGCGTCCTGTTGAACTTCTTGGGGGTGAATTTCCAGTTTTCGATCGTTCCTATTGATAAAGATTCCTCCTTTGAGAAAGTTCGGAGGTCATCCGTCTGTGATTGTGGTTGTGCGTTTTTTTATTGCGTGCGAAAGAGATCGTTGATCGGCGTTTCTTCGCTTCTGCGTTGTTTATAGCACACTAAGAGAGTAGATGTCGGTAGAGTGAGAAACCCCAAAACCCCTTTTATTGTTTGTACAGTTATGTGATAGAGTGAAGAGAATTGTTGACTTGTTGTGACTTCTTATTACCGAAAACGAAATCGAAAACGAAAGCGCTTGTAGGTGCATCGTGTTTGCTTTTCCTGAGGCTATACTGGCTAAGGAGCAAGGAGTGTTATTAATGATGTAGATTCCAGATTGGTTTTTTGCTTTCACAAGATCGGCAGTTAGAGAATGCCACGCTTGCAGTTGTTAAGAATAGAACGATTTAATTGGTTGTTTCCCATCATATTATTCTAATTATGTAAGTTCTCTACAGCTGAGAGATCATGGCGGACTTGGAAAATTTGCTGCTTGAGGCAGCTGGGAGAACCAACGGGAGAGGAAGGAATAAGCAATCATTGCCGCCATCAAGGAGGAGGCACGAGGGCTCATATTCTGATCACGGGAGTGACTCCAGGGACGATGAGTCCGATGATAATCGGGGTTATTCAAGCAGGAAGCCCTCTGGGTCTCAGGTTCCTTTGAAGAAAAGATATGAAAGGGACGATGATCAAGGAAGTTTAGAAGAAGGTGATGATGACTATGGGGGGTCAGATCGCAGGGGTGACAACAGTGATGAATCTGATGTTGGCAGCGACTTATATAAAAATGAAGATGACCGTCAACGGCTTGCAAAATTGTCTGAGCTTGAAAGAGAGATGATTTTGGCCGAACGAGCAGAAAAGATGACAGACAAAAGCATGGCGAAAAATTTGAGGAAGATAGGAAGACCTCTCAGTCGCGAAAGGAGACACCACCTCTTGCGTCACGTGGACGCTCTCATCTAGATCTGCTGACAGAACAGCTGCCAAGGATGAAGCTTTAAACGAACTGAGAGCAAAAAGGTTAAAGCAGCAAGACCCGGAGGCTCACCGTAAACTGAGAGATGGATCTAGGGGAAGTTCTGCTAACCGAGATTTATCATCAGTCAAGAGAACAGCCTTTCCTACTTCAAGTCTGAGTAGTTCAAGCCGGAGTGAGAGCGAAAGTCGGTCTGACAGTGAAGATGAGGCATCAACTGGCGATGGACTGGTTGACAGTGACGATGACGGGCACTGCCTGGTTCAGAGACTCTGAAATATGAGGATGTTAGAGAAATTACAGTTCGGAGGTCGAAACTGGCAAAGTGGTTTATGGAGCCCTTTTTCGAGGAATTAATTGTTGGTTGTTTCGTAAGGGTTGGAATTGGAATGTCAAAAAGCAGACAACCGATCTATCGGCTCTGCATTGTCCGGAATGTCGATGCCTCAGATTCAGATCGACAATACAAGCTAGAAAACAAGATGACGCACAAGTACTTAAATGTTGTGTGGGGGAATGAAAGCTCTGCAGCTAGGTGGCAGATGGCGATGGTTTCAGATTCCCCACCACTTGAGGAGGAGTTTAATCAGTGGGTTAGGGAGGTGGAGCGGAGCGGTGGACGGATGCCTAGCAAACAGGATGTGTTGGAAAAGAACGAGGCCATCAAGAGAATTAACACATTTGTTTACTCAGCTGCTACAGTGAAGCAGATGTTGCAGGAGAAAAAATCGGCCTCATCAAGGCCAATGATATTGCAGCTGAGAAGGATAGGCTGAGGAGAGAATTGGAAATTGCACAGTACAACAAAGATGAGGCGGAAGTCAAACGGATCAAAGAGAAACTTCAGCAATTGGAGGCACTCGACAAGCTCAGAAGACCGATGAAAAGGCTATTAAGCTTGCTGAGATGAACAGAAAGAACAAGGCTGAGAATTTCAAGAATGCCTCAGAATTGAAGCCTGTGAATCAGTCTCTAAAAGCTGGAGAGGCTGGGTATGATCCCTTTTCAAGAAGATGGACCAGGTCAAGGAATTACTACGTCTCTAAGGCGAATGGAGGAAATGAGGCTGGAGGTGCCAATGACAATGGTAATGTTGCAGCCGTGGTTGCTGAGAGCAATGGGTCAGCCCCAGTTGTGTCAGAAGCCGGTGTGGAGGCAACAGCTGAGGCGCTTGAGGCTGCAGCTGATGCTGGGAAATTGGTTGATACAAGCGCACCGGTAGATCAGGGCACTGAATCAAATATGTTGCACAATTTCGAACTTCCAATCTCATTGAATGTACTTCGGAAGTTTGGTGGGGCCCAAGGAGCATTAGCTGTTTCATGGCTAGAAAACAGAGGATTGAAGCAACAGTCGGATGCCGTGTGCCAGAGAATGATGGTAGGCGGCATGTGTTGACGTTGACAGTTAGCGATTATAAGAGACGGAGAGGACTCCTCTGAGTATTCGACCAAATGGCTTTTTAGAGGTGACATATTCCTAATCCTCCATCTTGTCAAGCCAGTGATCCATGCTCATGATTTTTATCAGTTGGTTCGCTTGGGGTCTGCCTCATCTTTGGACTTATTTTGCCTTTATATTGACATCCATTCAGTGTACTTGTTTTTGCTTGTTGTGTATTAAGTCCTACCTATCAAACTCAGGTTGGGTTTTGTCTTGGGACATGTTTCGTGAGCTTAAAGGAGTGTAAATGTGTATCGTTGTCATTCCTTTTTGCTATGCAAGCAGGATTCTCTGTTAGCCTCGAGCCTTGATGACCCACAAGGGCACTAAATGCTTTTTTCTTGGACACAGTGTGAGCAGGAGATTCAAGCGAGATGCTTCTCGAGCGATTGTGTGCATCTATCATCACTCATTGCCCTTCAATTGTTGTCGTGACTCGATTGTTTTGAAAATAAGATTTTGATCAATATGAATAGTTGATCGATTGTTTTGCGTCTGATTGGATAATGTTAAGAGTGTTGAGATATGATTGATTGAATGAACTTTTGCGGTTGATTGGCTAGGCTGCTTATTGTGGAGCATTTGCTGTTTAGGAATGAGTTAGGCAGGTTAAAATTGTTATTTCGATGGTGTCATGTTTCAGATTTTATAGTGTTCTAGTGTCTTCACTTGTTGAATGTAAAACTTTGAGGTTGGAGGGGCTGGTTAATAGGTCAAGACTGCCTAGCGTTTTCGTTAGGACTGATGTCAGCTAAAGAAGTTCGCATTCAGCAGGAGGCTGGGAGGCTCAGCCATCCTGCCACCCTCCGTTTCAGCAATGGTGCCGTCACTACCACTGATTGGCCTCACCACCACCAGTCGCCACAAGGTCCGGCCCCACACCGGATTTGGCCAATCACGTATCTGAGATTCTGGAGTCGAAGCATAGTCATCTTCATGCTCACTACCATGGCTGCTCGAGCTTCTTCAAGCTCCTGCCATGGGCACGCAAGTTTCATTGAAGCTGGCGATGGGCCGCTCCAAATTCCAGGTTTTTCTCAAGTTTAGCGGTCATGGCAACTTGAGGTTCGTGGAAGTTTATCCACTTTCTTCCGTTTCCATCCATTGACGAGTTGGGGATTTTCCCCCTTCTCCTTTTGAAATAAGCCCATGAATTATGAAGTTGGAAACAATGGGTGCTCTCATTTTCCTTGATCAATTGACTAGACATTGGAAAAAAAGTCTATATCGTTGACCAAACTACTAATGTTGATTCGGACAGTTAACATTTTCCCATCGACTAATAAGTGCTTGGGCCGATAAAATCTCATTCATGGTTTTGCGTCGGTTCTCTTCCCAATTAGCCTCCGTTATTGACCTTCAGCGATCGGAGCATCAAGCGGCGAAACGATCCAGTCGCCTGACATGACTACCTACACGGTGTTCGCAGAGGTTTGCTAGGGTTTGAAGAAGAAAAAAAAATCACAAGAGTCTGTGTTTCAAAGATTTTAGTCTAATTAAGTAGATTTAACACCTCATAAAAAAATTATTTATATCAATTATTTTATCATTCCTTTTTTCCTCAGAACATGATGACGAGGAATATTGGGTGGGCCGGGACCAATGCACCCCGGCCCACCTAATCCTCTCTTGATTGGAGTAAGAGGAGAAAGACACATAAGAAATGAGGTGGCGAAACACGAGGGGCAGGAGGCAGAGGACACGTCCTTTTTTTTATTGGCCAGGGTGCATTGGGCCGGGACCACCCAATATTTTTCCATGAATGATCTGTCTTAACTTCCCCCTCCTTAACTGGTATCCTAACGCGCAAACCTCGTCTGCTTCCTCAAATTCTTTCCAAAACATGTTCTTTTTATTCGCACTTGTTTGCGTGAACTCTGAATTATTTTCTAATGGCAAATGTTTAATTGTAGCAGCATACCTAACTTTCTTCTCCGGAGGTTACTTATTGACCATATGTAATCTCATCAATAAAGTACAAAAATGATTTAATATGTGTGTGTATGGAATCATGAAACTGGTTCGACTATAGAAAAGAAACGCACGTCCCACCAACATAATCTTCATGGGCATGACTTTCCGTTCCCTATCTAATCAACTCAATTCATGGGATTGAAGAGTTTTTACTCGTGACTTTGCCATTAAACATGCGCATAGTTTGTCTCTTTAAGAAATTAGAACCCAATAATTTATATATATATATATATATGTATATCATCGAACTTGATTTGACTATAGAAAGAAATGCATGTCACACCAACAATAATGTACAATATCATGGAACTCGATTCGACTATAGAAAAGAAATGCACGTCACACCAACATATTGAAGAGTTTATGTGCAACTTAGTCATTAAGCCATGGCAATAAGCTTGTCTCTTTAAAGAGAGTACAACCCAATAAAAAAAAATTTAGAAAAAAATCAAGATTTCGCTAGTCGCGATTTTAACCGACCTTTGTTCTTTGGGTATTGGTCAGACCTTGAGATCTGAAGTGGTTCTAGAACATGTCACTTTTGGACCGGCCCCTGCTTGATTATACAGTTATATCGTGATTCCATTCTGTCACATACAAGCATTTCTAATCCAAATTCGACGAAGCAGAGGATCAGAGACTGATGTCATGGATAAAATCTCAATTTTTGCGAGATCAAAGCTAAAATTGTCGAGAAAATCAAAGTTGAGGGAAACGGGGCAACTTCTTCCGAGGAATTTGCAAGGAGACATCTCTCGACCAATCTTCGTTTGTATTTCTTTCTTTTCTCCATCGCAATTTATAGATGGGTTAATATATGAAAAAATCATAAATTGTATGCTTATGATAAATTTATCCTCAATTCTTTTTTTTTATCAAACAAATCTCAAGTTTTTATAGTTGTGACAGATCACTCCAGATATTTTTTTTGACTAAAAAATCCTAAATCGGTACATTTCGGATGAATTTACCATAAACTAATTTTTTTTGTCACGAAAAATTTCAATCGGTACACCTGTGACAAATTTGCTTTTAGTTAAATTAGGTTAATATCACAAAAAACTTCCAACCGATACATTATGACAATAGAGGTAAAAATCCCAAGCTAGTATAAGCATAAATTCCAGTGTCATACAACTTAGCACTTTAACGATTAGATTTAAACGAAAACCAACGGAAGTTAAATTTATCACAGATTTATCAATTCAGGGTAACTTGCACAAGTATATCAGTTTTGGATTTTTCATGGTTAAAAAAGTAGTTAGATAAATTTGTCATAAGTGTACCGGTTTGGAGTTTTTCGTAAATTAACCCTTTATAAATTGCAAATCATCCAAGAGTCTTCGGCCCCAGCTTCTATTACGTGGCGATATATTCAATACATTGATCTAAAGTAAATCCTCAATAATTTTGATTCCCTCTCTATCCGACCGACGTGACTCATTGGCATTTTGTCAAGAACCTTTCTAGGCAAACCCTCGTGAAACTTGCGTTTGCATGCCTCCTTGCTAGCAATTTCTGTATAATTGATTGGCCTCATCAATCCCTTGAAAAGAAACATTTGTCATATCTCCATGGTATCTTTTTGTTATTATTATTATTATAAAAAATAAAGTTGCATGAAGTGGCCAGCTTATTGTCATGTTCCATGTTATGCCCATTTTCTTGGCACGTTTCTTTCTTCTTTCTTCTTTTTCCTTTTTTGTCCCTACCTAATTTGGCTAATTTCTAGACATTAATACATGAATTGAAATGTAGAAATGAAAGTGCCTAAGCAATTCCCAATGGTCCACAGGACCATAAAGTACTGTGAGCCAACTACACCCCAATCTCATACTCACATTTCACCATCATCATCATCTTCTTCTCCTCCTCTCTCTCTCTCTTCTTTCTCTCTCTAGCTCTGCAACAGAGCAAGCCCGGCCTTTTTTATGTCCCCGCTTCCCGAAGACCGAAAGATCAAACACCTTTCCCACTTGAATTTTCTTTGCCGCCTCCGCCATTAATAGCGCTTTCCAAAACTCTCTCTCTCTCTCTCTCTCTCTCTCGCGAGTAATGCTCTGTCTCGTCCCCCATTTGCCTCGCTGAGACCAGCAATGAAACCTCCACCTAGACCTCCCTTATTATGCCCGCAACAGAGCACCACCAACCATGTGCGACCTCGCGAGGAGCACAATTCGCACTGTGCGTAGCGTCCGAAGATCTGTTCTCGACTTCCTCCACCTCTTGCCCACTTCCTTCTTTGCTCTGCTTCTCTTGCTCCTTTTGTCTTATAATGCCGCGTCCATATTCTCCATTCGAGTCCAGAGCGACCCGCTTCAGAGACTGCCTTCTTCTTCACCATCGGCTTCGGCTTTCAAGATAACTTCCAACAATGTCATGTACGCCATTCGGGAAGAGAACCCGCCCCTGGTCTCGAAGACCCATTTGGCCCTTCTGCAGAAACATGAGATTTTAGTCACACCGGGCACACAGTCTCTGGTGCGGAGGCCAGAGAAAGGGCGCCGCAGACCCAAGCATGGGCCTAAAACTTTGCGCCTTGGGGGTCGTCAAGAGGGTTCGCGGCGAAAGTGAATAACTTCTTCGGACTTGCAAGGTGAGGTTCTTCATGACTTGGATTAGCTCGCTGGAGTCATTTGGTGATAGGAGTTGTTCACACTTGAGAGTCTGTTCAATTCACACCCGGATGGTGTTTGGTAATCGTCTCGAGCTCATTGGATTCGAAAAGGGGAGCGAGGTTTTGAGGCCATTTCGGGATAAGGGTCACAAAGTGATTGCAATTTCACCCTTTCGGGTACTTGCTCAGGACACTCCTGCTCAAATTGTGGTTTCAGAGGTTGAAAAGAGGGAATTTGGATCCTGGTGAGGTTGCTCTGGGTCAAAACCTCTCTAATCTGCTCAGGCTCGTCCTGTTGTTAAATTTGTGGGGTATACATAGACACTGATGTCATAGTTTTGAAGAGCCTGTCCCAACTGAGGAATGTGATTGGGGCTCAGACGCTTGACCTCGAGACCGGAAACTGAGCAGGCTGAACAATGCCGTGCTGGTGTTCGACAAGAGCCACCCGCTGCTCTTCAAGTTCATCGAGGAATTCGCCCTCACGTTCGACGGCAACAAGTGGGGCCACAACGGGCCCTACCTGGGTGTCGAGGGTCGTCTCAAGGGTAGTGGGCGGCCGGGGTACAACTTCACAGTGCTGCCGCCGTCGGCGTTCTATCCGTCAACTGGAGCCGGATCCGGAGCCTCTTCAGGGGGCCTCGAGGTCACTTGCACTCCAAGTGGCTGCACGACAAGTTGAGGCACATAGCGAAGCAGAGCTATGCTGTTCACTTGTGGAATAAGCAGAAGCAGGAAGCTCAGGCGGAGAGAGGAAGCATAGTTGATCACCTGATGTCAGATTGCTGCATCTTCTGCAATAAATCAGTGTCCAATCTGTAGATAACACAAGAATAAGGACTCCAATGGCCATTCCTAGCTAAGCATATTGTTTCCAGTATAAGCTTAAGTATACATGTAGAGATCTTATGTGGCTATGGGACAAACAGTCCATTCCACTGTCAATATAGTGTTTCAATCTTTCTTTCTGTCAATAAATTGAATTAGAATCTTGTGTTCTGTTGAGAGAGGCGTTGCTGAGTTTGTTTCTCTGATCTCTCCTTTTGTCCTGGTCTAGCAGTGCAAAACGCAAAGCACAGAGGAGAGAATACACCATCTGATAGCAATTTGGTGATTCATTGATTGGGGGGATGATAGAATTTTGTTTTGGGGCAAATGAGGATTTTATACATGTTGAGGGGTGGGATTGAAATTTACCTTGGGATTAAGGCTTATTTGGTAATGCTTCCATTTGTCCGATTCATGTTCTTTTGTTTCTGGAACAGAAAAAGAAAGATAATTTGTTTTGTAACGTCAGTTAGCTTTTCTGTCCCCGAGAATATTCATGGCCAGGGAATAGATTTGGAATAGAAACAAGCAGCAAAAAAAATATACTTCTTTATTCCTTGGACAAAATAAAAAAAATTATTTTTATTTAGAAATTATTCTCGAGAATAGAGTTGTTATCTAACGGGTCCTTAGAATCTTGTGCTGTGAGAGAGATTGATGGGTTTTTTTTTTCTTCTTTCCGATCACTTCCTTGAGAAAGATTGAAATGACGTTTGCATTATCCTTTTGTATGGGGAACTATAGATCTATGCAATTTTTTTTTTTTAAGTATAATGTCAATATCATGAAGTTCAAGTGGGGGAAAGTGATGCCTCATCTTCCAATCAATAGGAGCACCTACCCTCTTCCCTCATGGCCTTGAATGGATCTCCCCCTTCCCCTTCTCATTCAGCTTTGCCTTTTGGTCCCAGTTTGTGTTTGTTTTCACATTAGGACTCCCAAGTTAATTTTTCCCTTTGGAGCAATGACTAAAATCGACGAATAGTACTAAATAACTGTCGATTTCTCGGACGTTCACGTTATTTTCTCGCAATCGACCAATTCGTCAATAAGAAGTTCGACCCAAAAAAAAAAATCAGTTGGATCTCCATCAACGGCATTGACTTGTGCTTCCCTCTCATGTATAAATAACTACCCTTTTTGAGGATAAGGCTAAGCAAGCTCACATTGACTTTGACCTCGTTTAATTTATTTTTGGTGCATAGAAAATCCGATATCTTTTTAATTTTTTTTTCTACTTATCTAGATTTATTTCTTGTCAAGTAAGGCAACGATTCAATTACTATAGAATCTCTTATGTTCAGAAACTCGTGTGTGTCTCTCTTTCGTGAAGTTAATTGAATGAAATCGCTTTTTTCCGATTAAAAAAAAATTTGATTTTGCTGGTCCTTTCGACAGATTCCATGTCACAAGAAAAGAGCCAAGCAAGACATGTCCCAATTTCCTCTGCAAAAGCCCATTTTTAATTGGGGAAAATCCCAAACTTTGATTCGTGATCTTGCATTTCCATGCGATCAATCTTTAATCCTCGAATGCGCATAGGATTTCTGATAAATTATATTTAACTCCAATTGGACTGAGTAAAAGCTAGGGAAAATTTCGCGCACCGTCGACGATTACCTAAAGGTCAAAGACCCCGAAATCAAAGACCAGAAAGAACGATCGAAACGGAAATCGTATGGATTCAGGTTCCTGGGGCGCCTGGTCCGGTTTCCGTTTTCATAAATTAGAATTGGTATGTCCATCCCGTTCGAGCGTGTAGTTTATATTCTCATGTGACTAGTGGGAAATGGTCATTAGAGTCTCAATGAGGTGGCAACGTCCCCTCTGGACATCAAAGGACTTTTAATGATTTAAGCTCAATTATTTTTTTCATTTGATAGTGTCGGGTATTGAATTCATGATCAGTTACTGCTAATGCACTCTTTTTGGGCGTTTGTATTGGAGTATGTAGATGGAATGTGGCAGATGTGCTAATTATGGTGGAATTTTCTGCTGGACTTGAACCTTAGTTTTATGCGAGTGTAAATTATGCTGGGGCTTGTTTAGTTCGAACATGGGTTAAATTTGTTTTTGCTTTTAGCGAGGAATTGGGATTTGGGTTTTGCGGTGAGAAAAATACAAGTGATATGGGGCTTGTTTGTCGGGCTCCTAGCTTCCAAAAGTAAAGCTGAAAAAAAAAAAAAAAAAAAAACAATAAAATAAACATCTTGTTTCGGTCACTATAAAGTGGCCGAGAACAAGAGGAAGGGGGGGGTTGTATATAAAAAATTAAAAAATAGTAGAAATTATAAAAGAAGAAAAATACGCAAAAATATCTCAAAAAATTTCCATTAAATGTCAAAAATTAGGAAATTGAGCTAATTTTAAAACGTTAACGGGTACCCGGTCCGGGGGGCTTATTGTTGCTAGTTTTACCTTTTTAGACGATTTCGAAAAATTGAGCGATTTTGGGCTCGATTTACGGGCAATTTGTTTGACTGTAGATCAATTGCAAATATGATTTCTCAAAAAATAATTCCATAAGACTTAATAATACTCCTTAGGGGCCTTTTAAATTGGCCTATCGCTAAACCTACTTTTGATATTAGGATTTTTCTGCTATGGCTATTCTTTCCGTAAATATGATGATTTTTGCCCGCTTATGGGATAAAAATACAAATATTCAGGCGACAAGAATATAGTCATTACGTAATGAACTCCTTAAAATTTTGTAAACGTAAATTTTTATAAAACCCATTTAATTGTAAAAAGCCCTGGCGGACAATTCTGGTTTGTTACGCCTTCCTAGAAGTTGGACGTGCCCTGAATGTTCCTTTGGGCGTACACATTTGCGGCTTCTTAATTGTAATTTTCTTCCATTGATATTTGGATAGTATTGGATGTTGATCAGAGTGTCGTGCAACGTCATATGGTTTAGGTTCAGAGGCAAGAGCATGTGATTCGTGAAAGGAAAATTCTAGTTCAGACCTTAAATTAGCATATAAACTATGATGCTAAATGAATTCTCGGATTTGAGTTTTAAGCAGACGGCTTCTATACACAATTTCCGAAGTATTCTCTTTCGGAAATCTCTAGACTCCGACTAACTCGGGGTATAATTTATCGTTAACGCTGTTCATTTTCATGGGCGAGGAGTAATCTAGGTCAGAGAAAACAGGCATAATTTCGAGTGTAAATGTGACTACAGGCGGCTGACCTGGTCATTATGAGCAAACCGCATATAAACCTTAAAAAAAAAAAAAAAAAAAAAAAAACTAAGATTGAATGTATTATTATAAATTTGAGTACTAGTAACTTTACATCCTAAATTAAGATTTATTCTTCTATGTGTTGACAATCGTTGTAATTCTTTATAGGGCATCATAGAAAAATCATTATTTAGATGTCTTCGGTTGAGTATCGAAGGCCCTGAGGATCCAAAATTTGAGATAGAACTAAGTATTTTTCGTAAAAACTTTGTGTGTATAATTTTAATATTATTTTTCCTTATATTAAGAAAGTAATATCTCGATAAAATTAAGAACAATTAGATTCCTGATAACTACAAATATTGAGAATATTGATTATAATTTTAATTTTTTAAAACACCTTTCCTAGTCTGGACATTTAAAATACTGACTATTTTCTTTCAGGTGAATGGCCTTTTTTTTCCATCAAGAGGGCAAATCTATCATTTTGAAATTAGGTTAAATGAGAAAATATCGCTATAAAAATAGAATTGCGGCATTAAATGGCTCTGTTGCATTTCGCTTATTTTTGAAAAATTCTTTTTGGGAAAAACTTTTGAAATCTCTGAACTAGTCAGACAGAGAGGGCGGAAGAAAGAAAAAGGGAACACGGGGGGCGAGCCGGCGTGAGGATGGGAGAAAAAGGGGCGTGAGGGGCGCGCGGGTGGAGAAGGGAGTGAAGAGAGAGGCGGAGGTAGAGAGAGAGAGAGAGGAGGAAGAGTGGCGAGGGTGACCGGGCGGCCTGCGTGTCTTGCTGTACCTGCGTGCGATGTCACGTGTCGAGTGAGATGCATGCTTATCTCGCTTACTTGCTAGTAGAGGAGTCCACCTTTTAGCGGCCCGCTTAGCCCGCGCACGGGCCGGGGCCCCTGTACTAGCTGTTTTTTTATGGTAGCTTGCTTTTTTGGTTTCGGCGGCGATTGTGGCCTCTTACGGCGACCGCACTTCCCCGGGTTTCTGCATGCGTAGATGGGTAAGTCAGCGCACGTTAATGTTTTGTTCTCGCGTTTTATTCGTCGTGTCTTTTCTGCCTGCTGTGCTAGCCTTCACGCTTCTGTAAGGCCCTGTGACTAGGGCGAA